>JAKSZP010008407.1:0-63749 GCA_022478985.1 Massospora cicadina
AGACTAACACCTTAGTTCAATCTTCAGCTAAAACGGAGTATTGCTGTCTCCAATGAGCTTTTTAATCTTGATGATATTGATAAACTGAGGGAACTTTTTCCTCCAACGCTCTCCTCTAGATGGGACTTGATATTAAAAACTTACCCTAATTTTTAGGTTCAAAGGTTCCCAGTTAATCTTTTGATGTAGGAGCCCACGGAGATCAGGACATTAACAAATAGCCAAAGAATCCTTATCCTTTTACCTCTATTCTCAAGCGTCATTACAACAAACGTAAAACAATCTAAATGTCAAAGTATTTGATTCTAAACTAATTTTTTAAGATTACTAGAGTATTTATAGGGTAAAAGGTGCACGACTTTTCAGCTGGCTCACTGAGGATTAATATTTTCTTCCAAAACCTTTGGCCCTTAGGATTAACTTCAGAACATAGCGGGTTCCCTCGCCTTAGTTAATCCCAAGTAGGGTAATATTTACAGTTTGGCGGCCATCTAATAGTGTTAGGAACAAACACCAATCTATTAGAGGCCCACATTGCATTGTTACGTCTACAAACTACCGCCAAAACAAGCGGTAAAAAGCTTCAGTAATTTTGGAAAATATCTTAATCATTCAGTCTAAACAATCATCAAAGCAAATTGACTATTTTGAAGGGTGGTTAGCCGAGCGGGTAAAACTGCTTCCACCCCTAGTGCAGGTTTTGAGTTTGAAACCTGTACTGGCTAAAAAACACTATCAGTGTGGTATATTTGTCCCAAGGTTGACTCACCTCAAATAATAAATTGACTATTTTGTATTAAATTCTTCATTGGATTACCTATTTAACGTTATTATGATGATCCCTAAAAAAATTAAGTGAAACTAATCATTGAAATTATATCCTTTTGTTTAATCATAAGTAATGATTAGTTGGTAAACATTGCCAAACAGTAGACTGTTATTACCATCTTGAAGTAATTAATTTACAAGCTAGAAATTTTTGTAACAAAATTGAAATAAATCTGAGCTTAATATACACTGAGGTGGATAATGTGGTCAATTATAAAAATTTCAACAAGTCGTGCAACTGGCAACCCAAACTAGCAGATCTCTAGAATTACCTGGTCAAATATCCATTTTGAGCAAATTGAGCCACTTTTTGTTCCCTGCGTGACGCACTGCTGGTGGATAATCATGCGCATAAATTACTTCATCCTGGAGATTGAGGGAAAGCCAAACCCTACTTATGAAAAAAATCTTGTCCTCTGCTAACATATAATGATTATGATTGTGACCCAGAAAAACCAACTGATCTAGAACTCTAGCCATCCAAGCAGAGTTTGACCTGCCAGTACCCAAGTTACCAACAGCGCTTCCATTGACCAGTCCACCCTAGAAATTTCTGGAGGGGCAATGGAGAGAATCTGAGTAGGAGGAATTACAATGGTTAACTTCTACGTTTTTTCTTCCATTAGACTTAGAGAAAGGTTGCAACACAACAGGTCAAGAGATATCTTATGCCCTTTAAGAACTCATAATCGAAATAAAGCTGCACAGGTCTTGAAACGTCTGGGCCTGATTATGCGCCAACGTTTGAGGGTTCCTATAGTACATCAGGGCCTAATGGTCCATCCATACCACCACTTCATGCTGTGCGCCTCAAAGCAGGTACCGCCAGTGAGTAAGGGACCACAACGCTGTGGCGAGATTATTGTTGTTTATGGATAGTATTGTTCCATGGCATTGAAATTTTATGAAAAATAGGTGACGGTATGCTACACCATGTTATGCTCCTAAAGCAGAAAAGCCCCCACTGCGGCTGCTGAGGCATCACAATAAATATGAAAGGCTGGGATGAATAAACATTCATGAGGACTGGTGGCACCATATATACCTCCTTAATCACCTCAAACGCGTGTTGGCAATCTGCTGTCCATTCAAATGGAACTGTCTTCCCTGATAGGGGATGGAGAGGCGCTGGCAACTGAAAATCACTGGTAAGAATTTTTAAGGAATTTATTGTCCTAGGAAGCTATGCAGCTGCTTTAGGGTGATGGGCGTGGGCCAGAAATGAATTTCTTTAAGTTTTCATGAGGGATGTAATAACTATACTTTAGGACAACATTACCCAAGAGGGTAACCTCTTTCCTTGAAATCTCGCACTTTAAAGCTTTACAAAATAATCAGCCTTCTTAAGCGCTTCATTTATCACCCTAGTTACTTTTTATGATGTTCAGGGTAGGGGAGTACATCAGGATATCGTTAATATATGCATCATGCAATTGAGGTGAAGATTACATGATAAATCAGAAATTATGCGCTGAAAAGTAGTTGTTGAGATTCAAGACTTTGAGCGAGTTGAGATCCATATTCCCAAATTGAGCTTCAATAAGCTGACTCTAGAGCCCTCACAATTAAAATCCGTCCTTGAAGACACTAACAAGAATTTCTATCTGGAAATATAACAAGAACAGAACTGATGAAGATGCCTTCTGTAATTGCACCTCCATTTCACAATCCTTGAAAGGTGCAACTCACACCATTGCAGTCACAAGGATGATGCAGAATAATGAGGGCATTAAACAGGTGGTTGATCTGGAAGAATTTGAAAGATCCTGATTGTTTGAGGCCATAACAGTCTCTAAGAATTTTGTCCCCATTCTTTCTATAAATATCAAAACCTCTTAACTAATAAAGAGTCTTTTTTGTCCCATTTCTTTGTCTTCATTGATATCTACACTAGTTGACAGCTTTATGCCCACTTTTGAACTTTGGCTACAGTAAAGAGAATTGTTACACCAAGATAAGTAGTGCTCACTACAGGGGGCTCAGAGCTGTCCAAGTTAAAATATTTATCACATAAATTGAGAATAATAGCAATAAAGAGTTTCAACCTGACAAATTGTCAAGAAGCGTAACTTAGTGGACTGAAAACTCTAAGTATGAATCATTTCCCCTTTATCCTGAAAAGCCTAAACTTTTTGCCAATTTCCAATTTACCTATCTTCTATTGACCATGATAAGTATCAACTTTAATATTAGAACCTCAACGAGGTTATTTAACAACTATTGAAAGGCATCTACTCCATGAGAAACTGATACAGTCACTCTCACTCCTCTTCAGTGCCTCTACGATGCAAGCTTTATATACCTTGGTCTACTACCCTTAGGAGAACTAGCTTTAAATATTGAGTGCTATCTCAGAAGGTTCGTCCATCCAGCCATACACCATATCCTGAAAATAGTTTGGTTATATCATCATGAAGTAACGCAACAACTAGGGCTTACTCAAACCCTACTCTTAAATAATACTGATTTCTATAATGCGGCCTCCTCCTTCATTCATGACAATTGAGAAGACATTGTTAATAATTGTTTGTTAATCAATGAGGATCATAATAAGTTTACTATGATCAATAATGGATTTTTGGGTTACCTTGAGGACCAGCCTCATAAAATGTGCAGCTCCTTGAGTCCACCTGGAGCCAACGCCTTAACCAGATTGAAGACCTTTTGTGGGCACTCCAGCACTACCAGAAGTTAGCCTCCAGGATATCACCTCTTGGAGTGAAAGGGCCTGAAGGGCCCAGGGGAACAGATGATGCAGAAGTCACTGAAAGGTCAGAAGGACCCGTGGACCTCAAGGACCTTCTGGTCCCATGGTGCCTACTCCTGAAGACCCTAAAAACTCCTAGAAACAAGACGTTCTGATGGCGCTCATTTACTTACAGATCAAATATGCAATGTGTTCAAGGATGCAAGTTCTGAGTAGACAAAGTCCCTTTTGACCCCAGAGTCTTTTTTTAGTACTAGATGGTGACCCCAGAGTCTTTAATGATGCCTTGTTGGAAGAGAATGATAATTATAACACATAAAATAAGCTCACTAAAAATGCATCACCTAACCCATACAAACAAGCAGAAGGTTTGAAACTTGTTTAAGTAACTTTTAGAGTCAACTGCTCCTCCTACATGTTAAAACTAATTTCTGAAGGAGAAAGTTACCCATAAAGACTCCATAACCTCTCTATACTGAAACTAGAGTGAGATCCAGAAGAAATTTGGAAGAATTAAGGTGATGATTGGATTACAAGAGCTTTTCTTTTTTTAGTACTAGATGGTCCATTACAAGAGCTTTTCAACTATGCAGAAACTGAATTTGTGAGCCTTCACAAGTTCCTAATGTCAATATCTCTTCTACGCCTCTTGTGACTAACTTTAAGCCTAGTTTTAAGTAGAAATTTACCCCAATGCAGAAAAAGTATTGCCTCCTTCCTGTATTCTTATGAAAGCTCTATAGAAGAGGTCATTAACCATCAGAAGATGAAGAATATCCACTCCTGCTTGAATGGTGCCACTAAGTAAATTATGGCTCCGCATCTAAAGGAATGCCACACCTAGTAAAAAGTCCATAAAGCCCTAATTAAGAGTACAGAAGCAACCTTATCTTTGCAGATCAGAATCAGGCGTTCATATGCATTCGTTGAACAAAAGAGAAAGTCCTGTGGAATTCGCCAGCTGATTCTATGCTCAAGAACAACCCTTGGTAATCACTATTTAAATTACATTAGACAACACCATAACTGCGGTTATCTCAAAATTGAGATCTTATCTTGAAATCCATTTTCGCATGGTTGGACAGAAGAACAACTTCAACTTTATCTGAAGATTATGGAAGCACTTGATGAAATCCTTTCATCTACCTTGCAGCCCATGTCATATTAATAAACTTTTCTTTTCACTTGATCTCATTTTTGAGCAAATTTAAGTTAAAAGCTAAAAATTTTATTTTATATACCACCATCTGGCCACGTCCACTTCCCACTTGATATCAACAGATCTGCCGCCTGCTGCCCCAATGTTAGGCAGCGGTGCTTCACACCCTAGCATTTTCCACCCTGTGGGGAAACACATGAAAATGAGCTCAAATAGCCTGCCAAACTCTTCTGGCCTATTTGTCCCCCCATGAGAGTGCTCCACCTAGCGTGCATCCACCCCTCTCGCCCCCACTCTCTCGCCCTTCCTCAGTCCAATATTTGCTTTTTCCTCTATGTCAACTATGGGCAGTTATTCCCATATGCCAACAAAGTAATTGTCAAGCTTGCCATCGCTGCTTTGCACCGGTGGGTTTTATTGAATTCCACCCTTTAAGAGCTATTTTGGCACAGGCTTCCAGATGGAGGAGGACGCTGCAGCAGCTTTAACTCCATTTATTTACAAAAACACTCCTATCCCTACTACATGTACTTGCCTCCCATCTGACACCACACTGGTGGTGTTGTTTACATCCCTCCCTTACCATCTTCCCCCCAACTTTTATATGATCAGCTGATGGCGGGGCTTATGGCTTATGGCACTCAGCCCAACCTTATCTTCGCTGTTCCCTCTGGAGCAGAGCGCCTTGCCACCCATTGTGCAACAGTCACCATAATATCATACCACCATGCCATAGCTCACCAGATCCCACCATGCTTGTACTGAAGCAGAGCCTGAGCACTTCTTTTGGGATCATGTTATTAATGGTCACCAAATTTGGCCCCTCTTCTTTGGGCTTAACCATATAAAAAAATACTGCTCCCATGCCACTTCCGCTGATGTGGCTTTGGAGCCCTACTCAGAGGATTCTGAATGGGGCAGTCTGCTGCCCCCTCTCACTCAACGATCCCATTTGATGGGCCTGAGTGGGAAATCATCCCCCACCAATTCAACTACCCACATTAGCCCACCCTACTTTACCCCAGCCAATCAGAGTCAGTCTTGTATTACCCTTCATACCCAAGCACCCAATTTGACTTCTACCCACCCAAATTCATCCACTATTCTTGCTAACCAAAATCTATGAGACCTATTGGCTGAGATTGATGATTCAGGTAACTTTATCATGAGTGAGGTCTTTAGTCAACCTCTTGGGCAATTTGATTATGGTTGGGCCAAATTTTTCATTTGTGATTTTGACAATACCCCATCCCCCAAACGCTTCACTCCTAAACACAATGCCACCCCCTACTAAAGTGACCACCAGCTCGCCTTAGCAGCTGTGGCTTACCCCATTGCCCAAACCTACGTAAAGCGGTGGCCCAATCTGTGGCTCAATACTAACTTGGGATGCTCACACTCTAGTTCCCCCATGATTTCCCAAAATACACCTGTATTGAAATCTCAAAGTTGGTTGACGATTCCAAAACTGCTGTCATACATGCCACTAAACTAAAAGAATTTAACCTATCCACTAAAATCACCCACCAAAGTATCTCCAATTTTGCATAGCTCCCCAATGCTCACATTCAAGCTGAGCATCACTTAGTGAAGTTTGTTAAAGCAGTCTACCACACTGATCTCAATGAAGAGGAGGATATTTAATAATACTCTTCCACCCACCCATACTTCGCTGGTGCCCCAACGCCCTGGCTATCCGCTATGGTCTGTTTCTTCAACCAAAATGCCATTGTTGTGGTGGATATATCTACCAAAAACCCACCTGACCCCCCTTCACCCTCTGCCATAGTGGGTTAGCAGTTTCCGCTCCCCGCCCGGTTAGAAGTTTTTGTTTTGCCTTCCCATTCAGCTTTCAATCAGGTTCTTTTGTTTTGTTTTGTTTTTGGTACTGTCCATCCCCTGATTGGTGTAGAAAAAATAAAACTGAATAAAATCCACATAAAATCCAAAACCTTGCATCCCATGTCCTCCACATCCATCTCTTCTTGCCATCCTCAGGTTCATGTTGCCAAGAACCATAAGGAAACCAGACAATGATTCTCCTGTTAATTATACAGATTTACTCGCTTATGAGTTAAACTACTGCTTGATAGTCAGAAAGAATTTCAACTGATTTATCCTTGAATTTTGACAAGTGTCTTATGGTATACTAATCATTTTAAAGCTCATGAGGCCTTTAAAAATATTTGACCCTTCTAGCCTCTTATGGGTAACTTCCCCTTTGTAATCAGGAACTCCCTGATGCAGGTAATAAAAACAAGCTTTCCTTAACGCTCATTTACACTCTTAATATGAATTTAATATTTCATCATTCTGCGCTAAAATGGATACAATATAAGTATTTGATGATCAAATGAAGATTAGAAGATAGGATGATAAGATGAAGATTTTATTATTAGACCAGGCGACAATATTTTACACCTCTCAGGAATCTTCTGGCCACACTCATCTATTAGATGAGTTTATTAAAGCCATGCCAATCCTCTATGGATTATAACAGTGGTTATTACTTATTCCCCAAGAATATTTGGCCCTTAAATTAACTTATTTACAATCATTTAAGTCTGATTGAAATCACTTTTACTCTTGCAATAAGGAGAATTTTAATAGTGATATAAGCACTTCAGCATCGTATATTTGCTTTACAATCAGCTCAATTAGTTTAAATCATACAGCCAATAAAATATAATATGGTGAAGATACAATATAGAAATTAAATGATGATGCACCCCTAATTAGGACATTGGAGACCTCTCAATAGCACTAGAATTTCCCTTTTTGGGCCATCTTTATTAAAGTGCTATTGTGCCAATTATGTGTTTAATATACAAAATCTCATTACACATTAATCATAATTGCATTAAACTCATAATAGAAATTTAGTTTATGTTGTAAAACCCATTGTTATACCCAAGTGGGTCTCATAAACAGCCATGATATTATTATATTATAGATACTATTGACTATGATAATTAGGATGTTTACACGCACTTAAGGTGGGTTTGAAGTGAATCCAATTCAACACATTATACAGATATTGGGAAGGATCAATGGATTCATCAATGGAAGTAATCTATTAGCATTGATGATTTTCTCAAAAAAAATTTTTTTCCCATCAAAATCTAACTTTTCCTAAACTTGACTGGAATATAAACCCTGAGTTTCCAATTTCCTCTTCAATGTCTGATATTAGCTCATCCTCCACATATTGCTGTTAAG
Source organism: Massospora cicadina (assembly GCA_022478985.1). Classification (NCBI taxonomy): domain Eukaryota; kingdom Fungi; phylum Entomophthoromycota; class Entomophthoromycetes; order Entomophthorales; family Entomophthoraceae; genus Massospora; species Massospora cicadina. Next base: position 7,914 of record JAKSZP010008407.1, read on the forward strand.
TCAAACATTTTAATCCAAAATAGCACTTATAATCTTCCAGACTTAATAGAACAATGCATATGCAGCTGTTCATAAGCTCCATTTGGGAACTAGAATTGAGTCAGTTTATTCCTGAGCCAACAGTTGTTACTTGTACTTTTGCAGATACCCCTGTAGAGGAGGAAGACATTACAGCTGAAGGAATTACCTGAAGATTTACAGGTTATAGGCTTCATTTGCGCTCTACAATAGGGCTTCACTCAGATGCTTTGGTCACATCCATAGTCCTGAGGATACACTTTTCTTCATTGCCCCTATTTAAGGACATGAACCTCTTGAAAGAGTTTATCTTTATCTTTAATTTTTTTAATGCCTCAGACATTTTAAAAAAGTTTAGGTTCCTCGAATTACCCTCATTGAAGTCAATTTTTTGAGCAAATGAGAACCAATTTGAATAATTTTTAAGTCACATGCGCTTTATATTGGCTGAGGATACCTTCATTCATCCACAAGATGTTATTCAATATGAAGTTTTTGCAGAGGAGGTTCTGGATTCCTGATTTGTGACACTTGGAAGTCATCCCCTTTATGCTTTGTCGCATGTGTTAACATTCATGATGTGCATGCCATCTGTTTTTCATTCAGCCATCTGAGAAGCTTTTCAAAGTCTGCACAATGATAGCTCCAATAAATATCTCACTAAGATGGACTTTCTCAGCCACCTTATGTGCATCTTCCCAGAGAAAATGTCTTTAGCCCAATTACTTCATGTGCCCCCACTTGTCAAATGGTGGGGATTTGAAGTCCATCAAGTTCAGTTATTGAACCCAGAGGTCTATCAGTACCAAACTGATCTTCCTATTGACTATCTCCTTTTATAATGTGTTTCCCTCCCAAATGTGTCCTCTATTAGATTATCATCAATGGTTTTGTGCCTTCTTTACACATCATTTGCTGAAAATCTGCAGCTATAAGTACATTATGCATCTGGTTCTATGTTGCATCCGCTTTGTTTTTTGTTTCTCAATTACTGGACTGGGAAAAATTGGAAAATGTGGAGGAAGAATTGGTCCTGAGTCACCTTCCCTCCCTAAAGGTGAGGAATAAAAGTCTAATTCAATATCTTCATAATAATTCAAACATTTTTTCCATTATTTAAATTTTTTTTACTATATATGTAATTTCTATTGTTTATTTTCATTTTTTTCTAAATTTAATATATTATTTATTTCATAAATTTATAAAATCCCCTTTTTGTTTTTTTGTTCTTTTTTCAAACATTTTTTTTCTAATAAGCCTTTTTTATTTTTTCTAAAAACCTTTGTATGTATGCAGTTAAATATGGCCTTTTTTGACTTCCTTGATTGTATAGATAAACTTTGAGGCCTTCTTGATAAGCTTGAATGGGCCTACCCAAATGTGATTTAACTCCTGTAATCAGCTCAGTTTATGTATGTTACAGAATAGCACTTATCAACTTTGAATTTAGCCAACTCATACTGTTTTTTGTATCATTTTCATGGTGGGCCTTTTTAACAGCAAAACTGTCAATGAAGGATTAATATTGTAACTTTATCAGTGTATTTGAAAGCTTCTTGACATATTAGATAAGCACTCACTTTGGGGTCCTTTAGGACCATGTACAGCAGCAATGGCAAGGCCAAATGCCTTCCATATAAGAACTGTAAATGAGACATATTAAGAGCTGAGTGGTAAGATATTTTATAGTCAAACACGGCTGAGCTTAGACAATGTAATTCATTAAGATGGTTACTTGAGGTTAAATTCCAGATAATATTCACTAGCATCCCGTTTACACACTTAACTGTCCCATTAGTCTTGGGATGATAGGGAGCAGAAAGCATGCCTCTTACTCCCATTAACTGATTGAGCTTTTTAATAACTGTAGCTGATAAATTGCTCCTATTAAGCTCTCTCTCTGCTCGGCGTAACTTTCATGGCAATTCATTCAGTAAATCAAAAGAAAACACTTAATTGCACACTGAAGTCTTGCTCTGATGTCATTGGATCCCCTGCCAACTGTCCAAGCGTGGGGCAGCAGCGAAACTCCCCCCTCCATTTTCTGTCCAACAGGAAAATGCGTTTGGACTGGCTCACCCAGTCATTCCAAACCCTTGGGATGATTTGTTCCTCCCAAGGATCTTGATGCCCATCTAGCCTGAACCTAAGAAGTGCTTCAATGCCCCCTGGTGCTCTCCCGGAGCAACATGCATTTCAGCCTTAGGGTTTAATATGGGAAATTCTTCCCCTATGACGACCAAGCCATTATCAAAATGGCTCAGGCGGTGATGACACCAGCCTGTTTTATTGACTTCTGCCCCTATAAGGGGTACTTTGATCTTGGCTTCCCCTGTGAAGCCAATGCAGCTATTGCAGCAACTGTGCCATTAATATTGAATAATATTCCCCTTCCAACAACTCAGACCCAGCTCCCAGAGGACACCACCTTGGTGGTCCAGTTTGATGGTTTGCCAAACCCACCTCCCCCCTGAAGTGCTCCACCAGGAGCTGATGGAAGGTTTGGCAGCCTACGGCGCCAACCCCATATTGCAATTTGTGGTCCCAAATGGGGCCACACGCCTCGCTGGGCCTCAGGAGTATGCCACAATCAGCTCTGAATTCACTAAAATTCCTTTGGCAATTCCACCTTGTGCCACCATCCCATCTGCCCCTGACCATCTGTTCTGGGCCTGCGTCGAGGGCGGACAGACAATTTGTCCATCCTGTTTCAAGTTAGACCACTCAAAATGCAAATGCCCATACTCAGAAACTTCCGCTGATGCCAAAAGTTTGCCCAACGCCCACCAATCCGCCGCCTACCCCACGCCAACTCCAACATGGGGTATGATCCTACCTTCCCCTCCTCCAATGCCTGATGCTGCAGCTGCTCCTGCAGCCACCAATCAGCATCCACCTTGCCCAGGGCCATGCATGATTCTTTCAATCAAGCGCAGGATTGGACCCCAGTTTAATCCCAGACAATATCTAGAAAACCAGCCAATCCTCAACCATATGCCGATTCCCCAATCCAATTCAACCAAAACCCATGGGAGTATTTGGATGAAATCAATGAATCAGGTAACGTTGTTGAGGAACCATCCTTGCAAGTCGAGTGGTTCTGTAATGCAGAATGGGATGCAAAGCCCACCTTGAAAATATGCCCCACAACCTAACGCTGAACCATTCTACAGCGACCACCAGCTTGCAGTAGAAGCAGCCGCCACACCAGATTGCTGTCCACTCCGCAAAGCTGCCGCCAAATCTGTGGCTGTACTTGCAGGAGGAATTCCACCTCCCGTTATCCCCAAAAATCTTACTGCATAAAGTAAGATCAACATGAAAACTTTAACAAAAATGTCACTGAAGCCATCAAGAACGTGGTAACAGTAGCACAGAATCTGAAGGCAAAAATAACCTGAACCAACATTGCCATGTTTTTTAAACTCCCAGACACCCACCTCAAAGCTGAAGATGCTTTATTTAAATGCATCGTTAGCTTTAAGATGGCTGACAACTATTTGGAAGTTCCAGTCATCAAGAATATCAAACCCCATGCCGCCGATGCCCCCACACCCTTACTATCTGCCCTAACACGCGCCATACTCTGGGACGAGATGGATGCAGCTGAAGACAAGCCCCCCAATCCCCCTCCCCATCCAACATGGATGGATAGCAGTATTTGCTGCCCACCTGGTTGGTTCTTTGTTAGGTATGATTCAATTGATCCGTCCATTTTGGGCGTTTTGATCGAATCATTATGTTTTTATTATGATTTTTAGTTTTAGTTTGGTAATGTCCGTCTCCTGGTCAGCTTACCTCAGTTAAATAAGAAATTGCTCCTATTATCAGTATGTATGACCTGTAGGCACCCATTCTTGTGTATATCACTCTCAAGGATGAACTTTTGCAATAGTTGCTGTATCTACTTCATTAATAGCCTTATCTTTGACCCACTTTGCCAAGTGGTCAATAGCCATGATGATGTACTTGGCCTTAATTACTAGTGGGAAGTAGTTTGATGACATCATTTGACATATTATGCTAAGAAAATTCGGGCTGAATGAGATGATAAGAAGTTTTCTTTTGGAATGGTTTTTCGCCTTACCATTACGCAAAACACTCTAGTATCTCCCAAATGTTGAAATTCATTGACTACCAGTAATAGTACTGCAAAATATTCCCTTCAATTTCTTAAAACCACATATCCTATGGCCTTATGGGCAGCCATTATTATGTCTGTTCAGGACAATGACCTAAAGATTATGAACTTTTTCTCTTCATTCACTTTGTTAAAGTATCCCCTTTTATGATCACAGTGTTTTACTGTAGATACATTAATATTCTTTGAAAAAATTTTACCTCATCTTGAAATTCACAACTATTCACTTTCTGATATAGCTCGTTGGCAGCTAAACTGACTGTGGCAATGGTGGGTAATTATAATAAACATTTAGCATTTGATTCTTCACCCCTGCGTGATACTTAATTTTTGTAATTATAGTCTTGAAGCTCTAATGCCCACCGTGCTTATCAGCCCTCAGGTTCTTTTATGTTGTTCAACCATCTTAGGGACGCATGGTCTGTTACAACAGTAAAGTGAGTGCCTTGGAGATAAGCCTAAAATTGCTTATATGCGCATATGACCACCAAACATTCCCTTTCTGTCACCATGTAGATTCTTTCATGGGTGTTAAATGTCCATCTAGAAGAGGCAACAGGGTGTTCTTCACTGTCCTATCCTATCTGCTACAACATGGCTCCAACTGCCATAAGTGAGGCATCAGTTTAGACAATGAGCTCGCGTCTAAATTCTGGTTATTGCAGATCTTGAGCTACTATTAGATACAATCAAAGATGACCAAATTCCTTTTGACATTTCCAATTCCAGTAAAATATGACCTTACCTTTTTTAAATGAACTAACAACTCTCCAAATTGTGTAAAATTAGCAATAAATTGGAGATAATAATTGATCATGCCTAGAAAAACTTGGATATCATACTTTGATTTGGGTCATTTCATTTTTGGATCTCATCTAGTTTGGATGGCAGGGTTGAATTCATTCCTTGTTTATAATTAAATCAAGTTATTCCCGTTGATCTTTAAAAAACTGATACTTCCTGGGCTTTATTCCTAAATTGGAAGCTGTTATCTCTTAAAATCATCCTATAAGTGTTCCAAGTTGTACCATCTTCTTTTCCCCCTGACTTCCCTGAATCTCCCTGCAGTGACATCTCAAAATTATTTGATGATGCTGAAATTGCTGTTATGAATGTCGCAACACTTGCTTCATTCAACCCCTCAGCCAAAATCACCCGCCACAGTATCTCCCTTTTCACCCAACTTCCTGAAGCCCGCAAAGAAGCTGAAGTTCTCCTCGCAGCTTTTGTTGAGACACTTTCCCGTCATTATCTTGATGCAGAAGTGGAAAACTCCTACTACGCTGACCTCAGCCCCCACTATGCAGATGCCCCAACGCCCTGGCTCTCTGCTCTGATCTGGTACTGCAACCAACACCCCTTGATTGAGGCGGGTCTTTCTGAAAACCAACCCCCTGACCCCTCCTCACCCTCTGCCATGGTGGGTTAAGCAGTTTCTGCTTCCCACCTGGTTAGTAGTTTGTTTTGCCATTTTGAGTGTTGTGATCGGTACTGTCCATCCCCTGGTCGGCGTACCTCGAATAAATCAAGTGTTCCAAGTTGTTATTAAAAGTGCGACTGGAAACATTTATGTCATTCAGGTATACCAATACACAGGACAAATTTAAATCCCTCTGGATCATGTCCATAGCTTTCTATAACGTAGTTGGGGCATTGCGTAGCCCTTCCAAAATCCTTGTTGGCTATAATAGGCCTTCTAAGTTATTATCACACACTTTTTGCCACCTTTTTGGGCATATCTATTGCTAATATCCACTTATAAGATCCGTAGCAGAGAAATTTTTTGCGCCATCTAGTTAATCCATGACGTTGTCAAATCAGCAGGAGGGGATATAAGTCTTTTTAGTAATATTATTCAGTTCTGTAAAAGATGACATTCAGATTGCTACGTCCTTATTTTTCACTATCAAAATTGGGACCTCCCAAGGGCTTTTTGTAGGGACTAACATGCCACATTCCAGAAGCTCTTTAATTATTTTTGAGGCAACTCTTATGTAATTTTTTAGCTTCTAATTGTCGTAATCTGTGAGGTCATGATCACTGGTATTGATGGTGAAAATCACAGTTTTCTAGCAAAACCTAGGTCAAACTCATTTTTCAAAGTAAATTTCCCAGTATATTCTAAAAAAATCCTGAACATGGGTCTTTTTCTGGGTCCAAAAAATTTCATAATCTGTCTATTGGGATGACATTGTTAACGCCAATTGTCTCCTCATCAGGAAGTCTTAATTCATCTAGGGTTACAGAATTATGAAAAGCATGAATCTTTGTGGTCATAAATAAATTTAAGAAGGAAATAACTTAATGCCTTTTAATAGTGACGCTATGATCCTGTAAGTTTTCACATATGATATAGATCTTTTTTGTCCAGGAATAAGGATACCAGGGGCAATATTGGGTTCTGATTGAGATATGGACCATGGTTTAAATATTTCTCTATAAAGTCCTTCTGGAATTTTTATAATTAGACCAATAGGGAAGACCACCTGAGTTTCAGGAGGCATCATTAATTGCTGATTTGAGTAGAATGTGATTCCTTTGACTCACGAATATGCATTAGTAAGTATTTAATTTTTGAGCAAGATTTGAATTACTCAAAAAAACTAAAGCGTCCTTATTAGATATGTTGAAAAGAAATTGGGTGCCTTTTTTCAGTCTTCCAACTTTTGTTATAATATAACTGGATATGCTGCCCAAGGATGGTGATGGTGTCCACTTTGTGGTTTATAACAACACCAAATCTTCTCAAGAAATAAGTCCATATTAGGATGTCAAAGTTTGTATGTGGTAATAATATGTCAGGAGAAGCTACTATAATAGACCCAAAATGCAAGTGTAGAGTGCTATATGCTCAAATGACTTAGATGTGTGAGCTTCTGCCATGGCATATTGTTGCCAGAGTGCAACATTGGGCGCATTCTCTATCTTTTTGGCAATATAGTGCTGACAATGTTGATATAGCTCCACTATCAATGAAAGCCTTTCCCAATTCTTATTCACTGCTATATCCCCATATAAACATTATGAGTAGGCTTCAGAATTGTTTATTAGGTGAATATTGTGATGGTATCCTAATTCTAAACGTGACTTCAGACTTAAGCAGACAGTTGGGAAATTATCTGCCAAAGTTTTTACCAGGATTGCTACTTGTAATTATGTAGTGAGGGAGGGTCAGCGGAGCATCTGGTGTGGCAGTCTAACCCTTAATTGACAATTCTGTTTTTCATTGGTCTTAGACACTTTGCCTGAGATTCTTCAGTGATTTTGATTGCTTTGACTCTTTTTCTTTGGCCCAGATAGTAACCATGTAGACATCATTAGCCACGATGTGATGCAGGTTATCTTCATCTACCTCATCGATCAAAAATAGTTTACCTGGGTCAAAGATAATGGGTTTTAGAAAACTGGTGGAGTTATAACATTCACCTCTTCTCCACCTGCTCTTTTCCCTCCTTCTCCACATTTTTAACATTCAGGGACACATTTACACCAGGTTTCTTATCTTCCCATCTATAGCATTGACTGGCTAAATGTCCTTTTTGACCACAATTGTGACATGTAAACAGCCCTAGTTGTTGTTCCAGTTTTTGACTTGTATGAAGGTTTTAGTTCCTTGACCAGATGAATTAGTATTTTTTGAGCCTGAAAATCAAAATATTAGCTGATCTCTGGGATGATTAGGGGCATTAAACTGCTGGCGCATTTTCTCAAGAAGTCTGTAGTTCTAGAGCTCCCATGGTACAATTAAAGGCTAGTACTATAATATGCTGCAGGTCATGGTATGGCTTAGCTGTACGCTCCATTGCGATTTTTGCATCAAATTCAGTCATTGCATTGGACTCAAGTGGGATTTGCTTTGTGATAGAACCTATCAGAAAAGTCTCTAATAGACTCATTCCTCTGGAATTTGATATCAAGGTGATCAGTCTTTTCGGAAAGTTTCTGCAAGCCCTCCAGATTTATTTTAACCACTTCTTGACATCCATATAGTACCAATTGTCACACAAATAGGGCATAACGAGGTCTATACTTTAAGAAATTGATAGAAACTGTTGACTTCAAGTGATCTAATGCACTTTATAATGCCTTTTTGAAATAACTTGATTAATGAGTATAAATTCTCATCTCTATCAGATTTCAGCAATTTTAGGGGTTTGAAGGCATTGCAGCAAAAGTCAGCCAAAGGGGTAGCACTTCATCTAGTGCTAGAACATCTTGGTGATTCTTCCATTAAAATTGGGCCACGCTCTGTATGGGTGTTATCTGAAGTCCATATTGAAGCCAAAAATCTAGGCATGGTTTGAATGTCAGAAATGTCAGTTTTGGACTTGGTGTCAATCTCTGATGATTTGCCTTCAAAAAATTGATTCAGCTGTAAGTCTGGAGGAGCGCCCCCCCCACTTGGACTGGGTGGCATTTCCATTCCCATCAAAGAAGGGTCTGAAAAGTCCATCTGTCCCTCTCATCTTACAGGGCGATATCACACACATGGTGGATGAGCGATGGGTAGTAGCTCTCCCTTTGAAGACCCCGCCACTATCACCACATTAGCTTCAGCCAAATCATATGGCAAATTGAGGGAACTTGTGCTGAGATATATGAAAATCGGCATCCAATGGGGCAAAAGGCCCACATGAAGTTGATGGCAACAAGCCTTTAAAAGCAAGGCCTGAGAACCCCAAACCCTTGGCAACAAAGCCCAATGGGCATCTAATTTTGGATAATGAAATATAAAGAATTGTCAGCAAAGCTCACTGAGGGCATCGTGCCATTGGGAAATGCAACCCACAGTTTGAAACCCATCCCAGACACATCAGAATCTTTGTCCATTACTTCCCACTTAGACAAAGGGATGCTGGAGCAACCAGGTGTGGGAAGGTTTGGCGCCCCAAACCGTTCCCAACCAATTGGGACTGCCCCTATGTGGGGTGGCCTTGGGGGGTTCCCACTGCCTATTGGGTAAGGCTCCATCATTCCAGTTGGCAGAACTGCAGAAAATCTGCAACTTGGGCATCCAGGGATAAACCAACAGCAACTTGGCCTGCCACTGAAAATTTCCAAGTCAGTTCAAATTAAATTCGTTTCTTCCCCTTCTCTCACTCAAAGTTCGCAGATTAGGTCAAACCTTGAGGGCCCCAATCTCACATTTTCTCAAGCTATTCTCCAAATCAAATTTCTATTCAAACAGTCATAAGACACTGAAAAATTTGACAGTAAATTATTTTATTTTAAATCAATTAAAAATTTTCCTTAAACAAATTTATTTATTTAAGTTCATTTTTTTTGTAAAACCCCTATGATATCTACAATAAGGCCCCATGGGCCTTGCATTAACTGGCTCGTCTCAGCCATATTGTTGATTTTGGCTCTCTTTGAGGTCATTTGGGTATATCATTTCAAGATTCCCATGAATTTTTCCCTGATCTCACAACTCTCTATGCCCAAGCTCATTGGCCTCAAGGCTGCAATAGCTAAGTTCTTAACTGGATTGTTTTTTTATTTGTGGCCCATTGGCGCCCCTTTGTCAACCATCTCCAAACCAATCTAAACGTCATTTGTGTGGCAATGCCTCTAGCATTCTGGATCGCCATTTGGTTGCTTTTGCATCTCTGACTGGCAGGCCAGTCTAAACTTCATCTGCCATTGCCCTGACACAGACTACTAGATTTTCACTCTTTAATTTGGGCCTTAAATAATCTTCTTGATCATTTTTCCCAAAAATTTTAGTGCTTTCACTACTTTCCCCTGATTGAGGACTGGTCAAACATTGACAGCTTTTCTACTTAAAGCATTGATCTCTTTTCTAAAAATGTCACATTACTTTTTTATGAGATTTGATGAGCCATAATAATTTAGATGTCTCTGGTCAGATTGTCTAAACATTAACTCATCATGGATATCTTTTTTTGAAGCTCCCATTTTGCTTGGGCGAGTTTGGCACTTGTAGCTTGCAAAGATGACACTATTTTTACTTTTCTTTCTCGTTGCAATCACTTTTGCAACCTATTCAATTCAAGACTGAATCTAGTTTGATAATCTCACAGAGGAGATTAGTCTGCGCCCATGTCAGGGAGCAGTTGGGCAAGTAAGGTAAGAGGAGCAGGTGGAAGGCCCGCGGCCTCCAACATTTGAAAATGCCCCGGAGAAACTGGTGGAATAGACAAAAATTTTAAAATCTGGCGGTCACTATTCCCCAGAGATACTTGCATGGCAAGCACTATGCAACCAGTACATCAACATGCCACACTCCTAGCCACTTTTGTTGGTGGAATTTGGAGTCTGTGTGTTTCTGGACATCCAACAAATGGCCTTATGGGAAAAATTTTGTGAAGATGTGCACACAATTTTCCTGACCGCGGTGGACGTCACACCTCACTCCATGTCCTTTGGTTGGCTGGACCTAGGTTTCAAAAGCAAAGAGGCAGCAGAAGAGGCTGCGGTGGTGCACGTAGTGGTCAACTTCCACGAAGGGCAATGGGTCATCAAAACCAAATGCACCAGATGGACAAAATCAAACCAAATTTTCCTCACGTTTGACTTTTTGCCTACTACGGTAAAATGTGACATTTTAGAACAACACCTGAAATATGGCCTCGCCAATTATGGTGAAATACAATCTTTTAAAATGCAACGCTTCATGCTGATGCCACACCTGTGCACCGGCAAAGTCATCGCAGTCCTGACCCCAACCGAGGAGATCACAAAGGACCTAACCCTGATCCCGCACTCCACTTTAATTTATATTGCAGGGCATACCACCCACCCATTCCAGGTGACCGTGGACATCGCGCCCCCCCATTTGCACCCACTGTGATGCATTTGGCCATAAGGCACATACATGCCCCACCAAGGAGGGCGTCACGTTCCAAGAGCACCCCTCAGCAGCCATGGCCAGTGGAGAGGCGCACTATGAACCAACCGCCAAGCACCAAAGAGGCTTTCCCGTGGGGAGAACAAGGCTGCTACCTACTGGTAAAGCCTATCTCCCCACAAGAGCGGAAGAAGGCAAGCAGGCCCGCAGGGCTGCGGCCAAGGAAGCGGCCAAAGCCATTACTGCTATTCCACACTCACAACGCCAGGAGGACATGGAAACCTTCACAGCAGAAGCAACTCAGGAATCCATCAACCAATCAGATTGGGAAGCCCATGCCAAGTGGGCCACTCAATCTAAGGATCCAATGGGAGACTCAATCTCACACAATCATTGCACCCAAGCTCCAGTCAAAACTGACTTGGGACCTATCCCAACTAAAAAAAAAATTTTGACCTGCTCAACGGTGCACCAAACTCATCCGCACCACAAAAAATTCGTCCAACGTCAGGAAAACAAAAAGCGAAGGCCAAAGCCAATGCAACTCTTTCCACAAAAATCAACAAAAACTCCGATAGTGTTGCTGCTAACACCTGCGCTGCTGTGAAGGCCCGTGGGGATCTAGAGGAGGCTGGTGGGCCCAGGAGCCCACCCCCTTGCACCTAAGGTGCGATGGGGGAACCTTTACTTTAGGGACGTTGAATATCGCCGGACTTAAGGCCTCCCCATCCTGGGCTAGGAAACTGAGTTTTTTACAACACAATTTAACCATGGATATCCTGGCCATCCAGGAGTCCCACTGTCCATGAGGTTCCGAGGAAGCTTGGAAAACAATGCTCCTCCCATCCCTATCCTTTTGGTTGAAGCACTATGGGGTGCTAATTTGGAAAAATAATTTTTTCAAATTTTTATCCTCAGAAACATTCCTAAATGGCCAAGTGCTTGTTGTCACTTTCTCATGGGCTGATGTAGCGCATGCAATCATCAACATCTATGCCCCAAACAGTGCATGCGAGCGTCAGGAATTTTTCTCGTTGGTCAAATCCCTCCCGCTACCCCCAGACTCTTTCCTAGTCAGCGACATGAACTGTTGGCTAAACACACCAACAGACCAGTAGCCTTCCTCACCCCACGCCCCCCAGGGTCATGTAGAACTGCGCATTCTAAAGGCCACCCTCAGGTTAATGGATGTGCTGCCATGACATGCCCCACTGCTCGAAAACATGATGCATTCCCACATCCACAACGGCCAATTAAGGTCCATGACCCGCATTGACCTTATTCTAATGCCGGCGAAATTCCAACCCCACATCTCCCACTTCAAAACAACAAAAATGGAATTCTCTGACCATTGACTGGTCTTGCTAACCTACCAACTACCTGTCACAGCTGCTAAGGCCTCACATTGGTGCAAAATCTGCCCCTCCAAGCTCGCATTGCCAGGATTTTCCATGTGGGTGGAAGTGGCAACTTTGGCAAAAAAGTTTGTTGCACCATTTTGCACGGACCCCATTTCCATATGGGCAACTTTCAAAGATGACACCATCCGCCACTCTCGCCATCTCTCCTCCAGATGCTCATGAGCCAAATTGGTGGTCATTTCGCGCGCTCTGGCAGAGTTGGCACACCTGGAGTCCAATATCCCAGCTACAGGATACAGCTCTGCATGGGGCCAGAAGTGGAGGGAGGCAGCTGCCCACCTCAACACACTCAAAAGGCAACACAAACATTGGGTTTGTGTTCAGTTCAGGGCACACGCATTACAAAAGGTGACAAGTGCACCGCACATATTTTTAAAAAAAATTTTGCACCACGCCAGAGCATGGCCTGCACACAGGTGCGAAGATCAGATGACTCCATTGCGGATATGCCAGCTGAAGTGCCAATCAAAACACAAAAGTATTACTTCAAGTTGTACCAATCCAATCCAATTCAGCCAGCTGAAGTGGCGGAATTTCTCGACCAAGCCCATATCTGCACCATTTTCTGATACCTGGAAATAATGAATTTAATTACTCCAAATGAATTATGGACAGCTATTTGTGGTGCGCCAAACTGAAAATGCCCAGGCCCAGATGGTATTCCATATGAGTTCTACAAAAAGTATTCCAAAGATATATCCCCATTGCTGCTCGCCTCACTTAACCAAAGCCTGTTGGAAATGCGCCTCCTACCAGGAGGACATGATGCCTTTACCGTCACACTCTTCAAGAAAGGGGATAAGCTAGACTTAGCCAACTGGCGCCCCATTTCTATAACAAACACAGACACTAAAATTTTAACAAAAATCATGGCTAACCGTTTAGGGACTGTAGCATCTGCCACCATCTCCCCAGAAAAATTCAATTTCATACCCAGAAGGTCAATTTGGGATAACATGCACTATGTGGCTAATGTATGTCAATCCACAGCCTCTGGGGCACTTGTATTCTTGGACCAACAAAAGTCCTATGATAGAGTAAACTGGGAATACCTCAGGGCCTGCCTCCATCAGTTTTGCTTACCTCCTCACTTCATCAACTGGGTAATGCTGCTCATGGAATCTGCAACAATGGCAGTACGTGGCCCTGGCTTCCTAATGGAAGTAGTCCACCCTCAAAGGGGCTTGCGACAAGGGGACCCCTCAGCCCACTCTTATACAACTTCAGCCTTGACCCACTACTGCGAAATGTGAATGCCCAACTCACTGGGGTCCATGTGCCAGGCCAAGCCCCATCCAAGATAATGGCGTTCACAAATGGTTGTGTGGTTGGGGTGTCTAACAATCAAGATGCACGCGCACTTGAAGCTCTCATCAAGGAGTATTCTCAGGTAAGCAACGCGGCACTGAACGCTTCCAAAATTAAAATCATCCTCCTTGGTCAATTTCAGAACCGCTGGACCCCAGCAATTAGTTCCCAACCCGGCCCATCTGCTCGCCCACGTCCTCGCCCCACTAACTCAACACACTGCCCCACTGGTGCTCCCCTTTGTGCCACGTCCCACCATAGAACCAGTACGCCATCTGGGCGTGTGGATGGAGGCAGGTGGATACGCGTCAGCAATAATGGAGTGCCATATTCTGGACAACGTGACAAAGCAAATCGCCTCTCTCAGAGCCCACCCTACTTCCCTCACTGGCAGGGTTGTTTTAGCCAATTCTATGCTCCTCTCCAAAGTCTGGTTCAGAGCCCACGCCATCCCCTTCTCCCCAAGCTTCTTCAAATCCTTTTATGCCTTGCTGCAAGGATGGCTTTGGTCAGGCCGCCCTCCACCAGTATGGCTAGAGGTCATGTTTGGCCCTCATCATCAAGGTGATATGGGCCTGCTTGACTTCAAAGCTTATGCTGCCAAGATCCTGGGCACCTGGATTGCGGCTGTCACCACCCCTACAATCCCCTCCCAACACTGGTCCCGCGCAGCCCGCTCCAACTTCTCCCGCGCCTTGGGCCTCAACAATCCATCAAACCCCCACTCCTTGATGAAATACCTCGCATCACACCCATCAGCCACAGGTCCTCACGGGACTAAAACCCACTACAAACGAATCCTCCTCTCCATGCGGAGCACTGAGTGGAGAATTTGTATTAGCGGACATACAACCCAAAGAGGCCTCCCTCTCCTCAGTTCACACAAGAGGTACAAGGGCTACCCATCCATGATGGCGTGATCCCCATTCGGCCCCATGTCCTATCCAGGGTGGACTACCTGGACATGATGGACATCCCTTATTCCCTTGAGACCCATAAGACTATTTGGAAATATGCACACCATCCTCTGTTGCAACCTCAAGTCCGCTCCAATGTGTGGTGCTGCCTGATGCGGTTGTATCATACATTTGAGCGCTTTAACGCTTTACACTCATCCTGTGTCATGTGTGGCCAGTATGGAACGCTGTTCCACCGCCTGGAGAAGTGCCCCACCTCTAAAGTGATATGGAGCGAAGTTCAACGTCTGCTGGGCCAGGATCAAACGCATCTCTTCAGTCTGTCAAGAGATATGTTTGCTCTATCAATGGCCTCCTCTCTTCCACCCTCCCTCTTTGCTTTAGTGGTTGCAATCGCCATGTGGACCATCCACACGATTGTCTTAAATGCCATCGCAGGCTCCACCCCCACCCTTTTAGAAGCTGTCCACAGATTCCGGTCTCATTTGGTGGACCACTTTCAAGCGTGGATGTTTGGATACCTCCCACTGCATCGCTGACAGCTGGTCTCCTCCTGGTTCCCAGTCTGGTTCATCAAATCAGACCTCTCCTCCACACGTGTTCAGTTGTGGCTACGGTTCCTCCACACGTTCTCTCCCCCTCCCCATAGTGGCGTTCCCGCTGGCAACAAGAGATAGCATCGCTTCTCTGGGGTGCCTTCCCTGGTAAAAAGTTTTGTCTGTTCTGAGTCATATTCGGAAGTGTCCATCCCATGGTCAGCCTTCCCCGCAATAAATTAAAATTAAATATGACACTATTTTTCAAACTTTTGAGATTTTTTTCTTGACTTGGACAAAATCTTCCTCATTAGCTGACCCTTCTGGTAATGCAACCAGATCTTCAATGTTCTTAAGGAATACCCATCTTAGTTCATACATATCAATAAACTGAACATGAACCACTTTTATATCCAAATGATTTCTATGAGCAGAGGTAGCCTATTTGGTAAGTCGTTTGGTCTGAGAAGACAAAAATACTGAGTGGGTTTCCAACTTTTTGGCAGTGACTATTGACGTTTTGTACCCACCCATTTTAAAATCCATTATGAGCAAGAAAGTCAGCGGCTATTTTTGAAAACCTTATATTGAGCTGTTCATACTGAGATTTCAGCCCCTGATGAGCATCATTTACAAGCTCAGTATTGTTGAAAACTGCTTTTTTGACTTCAAGTAAAACTGGAATCTAGTTCACTTTGTATGATAATCAGGAATATCGATCTTCCTCTTGAACTTAGTAGATTTCATTAAGTTCTAGAATCTTTCAGGCCAAAATCTGCTGAGTATACTTGATGGATGGTTGTACAAAGCTAACTAAAATCGTTTATTGTTTGACTTCTGGTAAGACATCTAAAAGGGTTGCCATGTTTGCTTCCCAGTATTGCATATGCATTTCCATCTTAAAGGCCTAGTCTTTGAGATAGTAGAACAAATTGAAAAATGGATTGATATGAGATGTAACAATTCCTTAGCCATGAAAAAAAATTTCAACCGTCTTTTACAATATCTGAAGTAAACTCAATTGGACCTGTTAATTCTACATGTCCTCCTACTGCTGTAATTAGATCTATGGAGTACAATGTAGTATACTCAGTGTTCTAGTGGGAAATGTTAAAATACTCAGTGATCGCTCAATCACTAGTCTCCAATTCATTATTGATGAATCTTCTGCCAGCCACTGTGGTTGGTTGGACCTTGGGTTAGAGACAGCAGAGGAAGCAAATGAAGCCACAAAGGGCAGAGTAGTAATTGACCTTCCTGACAGTCAATGTTTGGTATTGACCAAATGTATATGTGGGGCAGAATCCAAATATAAATTTATATTATTTGACAATCTTCTGACAACACTGACGCACACAATTGTTGAACAGCATCTCCAGGAGGGCTTGGAAAACTATGGATAAATTAAACAGTTTGAGATGCAGAGATTTCAGCTTTGCCAACCCTTAGTACAGGGAAGGTGATTGCAATTATTTCCCCAAACTTGGAGATAGCAGAGTATATCACATAAATCCACCATATCACATCTATTTTATTGGTGGGAAAAAATCCTAATTATTCCGTGCAACAGTGGAGAGTGTGCCCCCCATATGCAACCACTGTCAGGCCTTTGGGTATTAGATTCATGCTTGTCCCATAAAAGAAGGCCTATGAGAA
The DNA here is from genome assembly GCA_022478985.1 of Massospora cicadina. Lineage (NCBI taxonomy): Eukaryota > Fungi > Entomophthoromycota > Entomophthoromycetes > Entomophthorales > Entomophthoraceae > Massospora > Massospora cicadina. The sequence goes on from JAKSZP010008407.1 coordinate 24,722, forward strand.
ATGTAATTCTGTGAAAAAGAAATGGGTAAAAATGACACAAATTATGCCAAAATAACTGATACCACACAAGAATTCAACTGGGGAGAATTTTGACGATATAACAAAATATTAACCCAATTTCCCCTAAGGAGTGGAATATGGTTAAACAGGCTTGTAAGTTAGCCACAGCCAAGGCAAAGGCCTTGGTGGAATCATCCATTTCGCCTGAACAGATTCAGGAAGACATAGAAGAACTAGCAACAATGAGCTAATCAAATTCCACAGAAAAGCAAGAAACCAATCCAAACATACAGGATTTGGAAAAACCAAATTTGGAAGCAGCTGCATCAACACAGGGGATCAGCACACACCCCAAAATTATGAATTACAACCCAAACGGGATTGAAAATCAACAATTGAATGCGTCAGACAAAAATGTGATTAATGAGAACCCACAAGTGCACCTCAATGATAATTTGAAAGCCAACAAAGGTAATAAGGGAACAAAATCAGCGGTAATGAAATGGGCAGAATATACCCCATCATCTACTCATCATTATGCCACCTACAGAAAGGATGCAAAAGTGAGCAAAGAGGGTGAGGGAGTAGGGACAGGGGGTCCTTCTAACCGCTCCTGAGGCGCAAAGGGCATCTAAGTAGATATAAGGATGCTGGACATATAGGGACTCAAGGCCTTAACGTCCTGGACCAAAAGTTGAGTCTCCTGTGAAACCTACCTTTGGACATCCTGGCGGTGCAGGAAATCTACTGGCCACAGGGAAAGGAGGAGGCATGGGAAAACATGTTTCTTCCAACAATATTGTTTTGGTCACAACACTGTGGGATGATAGTATTGTGAACCAGAACTTTGAATTAAACAATGAAAATTCATTTTTGGATGGCTGAGTACTAGCCATTACCTTATCATGGCACAAAGAGGTGCACATGATAGACACCGTGTATGCACAAAACTATGAAACGGAGCATCAAGAGTTTCTATCAGCTTTTGCACAGCTCCATCTTCCAGCAAAAACTTTCATTATGGGAGACATTAACTGCTGGATTAACCCAGACACTGACTTCTGGACACACACAATAGAGACACAACAAGGGCATGTGGAACTTTACATGTAAAAAGCCACCTTAGGCCTATATGATCCTTTACCTAAACGGTCGCCTCAATTGAAAAACATGACATGCCAACATGTGAAGAATGATGTACTCATTTCTATGTCACAAATAGACCTAATACTCACGCTGCTAATTTTCTGACACCAAATTTATAAATTCAAACCTACAAAAACAAAAATTCTCTGACCACTGGTAGGTTTCACTGTCCTTCATATCAGCAAAAACAATTACTCAAGCTCCCAAGTGGTTCAGAATACGCTCAGAAAATTTAGCTGAGTCAGAATTTCAATCCTGGGTGAAGGAAATATCCTCAACAAGGGATTTTCAAGCGCCATTTTGCTCAGACCCACCGATCACCTGGGAAAATTTCAAGAAATCAACAATACAATAGATTAAACATACAACATCTATAAGATACAGGGAAGCTTCAGCAATTATTAAACTCATCTTAGTTGAATTTGATCACCTGGAAAATAATATCCACGCACCTGATACAGTCCTGGATGGGGACACATATTCGCAGAGGGTATCTTCATATCTAAATACCTTGATATGCAAACACCAACCCTATGTTAGTGTTCAATACAGAGCAAAAAAATCTAAAAAGATGGAGATACTTGTTCGAATTATTTTTTACATCAATTTTACACCTGAAATAACATGGTAGCCTGCACAAAAGTCCAATGATTAGATACACCCATAGTTGAAACACAAAAGGAATTCAAGACCAAAGTGCACAGGTTTTACAAGTTTTTAAATCTGACACAGTCAAACCAGTGAAAAGAATTCTTCACAAATGCACATATTGACACCACAGATCAAACCAATAATTTAATTACCAATAATATTTCATGAGGAATTATGGGAAGCAACTTTTCTTTCTTGTTGCAAACACTTTTACAACCTATTCAATTCAAGACTAAATCTAGTTTGATAATCTCATAGAAGGAGGCTTTCCCATGGGGAGCACAAGGCTGCTACCTATTGGTAAAGCCCATCTCCCTGCAGGAGCGGAAGAAGGCCAAGCAGGCCCATAGGGCCGTGGCCAAGGAAGTGGCCAAGGCCACCACCACCATCCCACACTCACAACGCCAGGAGGACATGGAGACCTTCGCAGTGGAAGCAACTCAGGAATCCATCACCCAATCAGATTGGGAGGCCCATGCTGAGTGGGCCACTCAATCTGAGGATCCGATGGGAGATTTGATCTCACCCAATCGCTGCACCCAAGCTCCGGTCAAAACCAACTTGGGACCTATCCCAAATGAAAATTTTTTTGCCCCACTCGACGGTGCACTGAACTTATCCGCACCACAAAAAATTCGTCCCACGTTGGGAAAACAAAAAGTGAAGGCCAAAGCCAACATGACTCTTTCTGCAAAAATTAAAAAAAAATCCCAATAGAGTTGCTGCTAATACCCATGCTGCTGTGAAAGCCCGTGGGGATCTGGAAGAGGCTGGTGGGCCCAGGAGCCCGCCCCCTTGCACCTAAGGTGCAAAGGGGGAACCTTCACTTTAGGGACGTTGAATATTGCTGGACTCAAGGCCTCCCCATCCCAGGCCAGGAAACTGAGTTTTTTACAATACAATTTACCCGTGGATATCCTGGCCATCCAGGAGTCCCACTGTCCACGAGGTTCTGAGGAAGCTTGGAAAACAATGCTCCTAACATCCCTATCCTTTTGGTCAAAGCACTGTGGGGTGCTAATTTGGAAAAACAATTTTTTCAAATTCACATCCTCAGAAACATTCCTAAATGGCCAAGTGCTCGTTGTCACCTTCTCATGGGCTGATGTTGCACACACAATTGTCAACATTTATGCCCCAAACGGTGCACATGAGCGTTGGGAATTTTTCTCATTGGTCAAATCCCTCCTGCTACCCCCCGATTCTTTCCTAGTTGGTGACATGAACTGTTGGCTAACCTCACCAACGGACCGGTGGCCACCCTCACCCCATGCCCCACAGGGTCATGTAGAACTATGCGTTCTAAAAGCCACCCTTGGGTTAATGGATGCACTGCCATGACATGCCCCACTGCTCGAAAACATGATGCATCCCCATGTCCACAACAGCCAAATAAGGTCCATGACCCACATCAACCTTATTCTAACACTGGCGAAATTCCAACCCCACATCTCCCACTTCAAAACAACAAAAATGGAATTCTCTGACCACCAAATGGTCTTGATAACATACCACTTACCCATCACAGTTGCAAAGGCCCCACATTGATGCAAAATCCGCCCCCCCAAGCTTGCGTCGCCAGGATTTTCCACGTGGGTGGAAGAGGCAACTTTGGCAAAATCATTTGTTGCACCATTTTGCGTGGACCCTATTTCCACATGGGCAACTTCAAAAGAAGACACCATCCGCCACTATTGCCATCTCTCCTCCAGACGCTCACGAGCCACATCAGCGGTTATAGCGCGCACTGGCAGAATTGGCCCACTTGGAGTCCAACATTCCAGCCACAGGATATAGCCCTGCATGGGGCCAGAAGTGGGTGGAGGCAGGCACCCACCTCAACGCACTCAAAAGGCAACACAAACATTGGGTTTGTGTCTAATACAGGGCCACATGCATCAATAAAGGTGACAAGTGCACCGCATACTTCTTTAAAAAATTTTCGCACCACGCCAGAGCATGGCCTGCACACAGGTGCGAAGATCAGATAATTCCATTGCGGACACACCGGCTGAAGTGGCAATCAAAATGTAAAAAGATTACTCTGAGTTATACCGAGCTGAACCAATTCAGCTGGCTGAAATGGCGGAATTTCTCGACTGAGCTCATATCTGCATTGTTTTCTGATACCCAGAAATAATGAATTTAATTACTCAAACAAATTATGGACAGCCATTCGCGGTGCACCAAACTGAAAATGCCCAGGCCCAGATGGCATTCCATATGAGTTCTACAAAAAATATTTTAAATATATATCCCCATTGCTGCTAGCCTCACTCAACCAAAGCCTGTTGGAAACACGCCTCCTACCAGGAGGACATGAGGCCTTTACTGTCACACTCTTCAAGAAAGGGGATAGGCTTGACTTAGCCAACTGGCGCCCCATTTCTCTAACAAACACAGACACCAAAATTTTAACCAAAATCATGGCTAACCGTCTAGGAACTGTAGCATCTGCCACCATCTCCCCAGAACAATTTGGTTTTATCCCCAGAAGGTTGATTTGGGATAATGTGCACTCTGTGGCTAATGTGTGTCAGTCCACAGCCTCTGGGGCACTTGTATTCTTGGACCAACAAAAGGCATATGATAGAGTAAACTGGGAATACCTAAGGGCCTGCCTCCATCAATTTCGCCTACCCCCCGCTTCATAAACTGGGTGATGCTGCTCACAGAATCTGCGACAATGGCAGTGCGTGGCCCAGGCTTCCTAACGGAAGTAGTCCGCCCTCAAAGGGGCCTGCGACAAGGGGACCCCCTCAGCCCACTCTTATACAACTTCAGCCTTGACCCACTACTGCGAAATGTGAATGCCCACCTCACTGGGGTCCATGTGCCAGGCCAAACCCCAGTCAAGATGATGGCATTTGCAGATGATTGTGTGGTGGGGGTGTCTAATAACAAAGATGCACGCGCGCTTGAAGCCCTCATCCAGGAATATTCCCAGGTAAGCAATGTGGCACTGAACGCCTCCAAAACCGAAATCATCTTCCTTGGTCAGTTTCAGAACTGCTGGGCCCCAGCAAGTAGTTCCCAACCTGGCCCATCTGCTCGCCCACGTCCACGCCTTACTAACTCAACACACACTGCCCAACTGGTGCTCCCCTTTGTGCCACGTCCTACCATAGGACCGGTACGCCATTTGGGCGTGTGGATAGAGGCAGGCGGATATGCATCAGCAGTAATGGAGTGCCGTATACTGGACAACGTGACGAAGTGAATCGCCTCTCTCAGAGCCCACCCTACTACCCTCACTGGCAGAGTTGTTCTTACCAACTCTATGCTCCTATCCAAAGTCTGGTTCGGAGCCCATGACATCCCCTTCTCCCCAAGCTTCTTCAAATCCCTGTATGCTTTGCTGCAAGGATGGCTTTGGTCAGGCCGCCCTTCACCAGTATAGTTAGAGGTCATGTTTGGCCCTCATCATCAAGGTGGCATGGGCCTGCTTGACTTCAAAGCCCATGCTGCCAAGATCCTGGGCACCTGGATCGCGGCCATCACCACTCCTACATTCCCATCCCAACACCGGTCCCAAGCGGCCTGCTCCAACTTCTCCTGAGCCTTGGGCCTCAACAATCCATCAAACCCCCACTCCCTGATGAAGTACCTCGCATCACACACATCGGCCACAGGTCCTCACGGGACAAAAACCCACTACAAACGAATCCTACTCTCCATGCGAAGCGCAGAGTGGAGAATTTGTATTAGTGGACATACAACCCAAAGAGGCCGCCCCTCTCCTCAGTTCACACAAGAGGTACAGGGGCTACCCATCCATGATGGCGTGATCCCCATTCGACCCCAAGTCCTATCCAGGGTGGACTACCTGGACATGATGGACATCCCTTATTCCACTGAGACCCAAAAGACTATCTGGAAATACGCACACCATCCTCTGTTGCAGCCTCAAGTCCGCTCCCATGTGTGGCGCTGCCTGAGGCGGGTGTATCATACAGCTGAGCGCTCTAACGCTTTACACTCATCCTGTGTCATGTGTGGCCAGTATGGAACGCTGTTCCACCGCCTGGAGAAGTGCCCCACCTCTAAAGTGATATGGCGCGAAGTCCAACATCTGCTAGGCTAGGATCAAACGCATCCCTTCAGTCTGTCAAGAGATATGTTTGCTTCATCAATGGCCTCCCCCTCCCACCCTCCCTCCGTGCTCTGGTGGTTGCAATCGCCATGTGGACTATCCACATGATTGTCTTGGATGCCATCGCTGGCTCCATCCCCACCCTCCCTGAAGCTGTCCACAGATTCCGGTCTCATTTAGTGGACCACTTTCAAGCGTGGATGTTTGGATATCTCCCACCGCATCGCTGACAGCTGGTCTCCTCCTGGTTCCCAGTATGGTTCATCAAATCAGACCCCTTCCTCCACACGTGCTCAATAGTGGCTACGGCCCCTTCACACGTTCCCTCCCCCTCCCCATAAGTGGCGTTCCCGCTGGCAACAAGAGATAGCATCGCTTCTCTGGGGTGCCTCCCCTGGTACTAAGTTTTGACTCGTCTGAGTCATATTCAGAAGTGTCCGTCCCATGGTCGGCCTTCCCCGCAATAAATTTAGGAATTATGGGAAGCAATGCATGATGCATCACAAGGGAAATGCTTCACCCAATGGCTTCCTTACAAATTTTTAAAAGATATTTTTATAGCATATCTAATATATTTTTAGCTTCCATGAATAAGTGCATTATAAAAACATGCCTTCTATATGGAGGCAAAGAAGCATACCCAGTCACTCTCTTCACAAAAGGAGATATACAAAACCTATCAAATTAGCGTCCAATCCCCCTAACTAATACTGACATTTAAATTTTCACAAAAATTATGGCCAAATGATTAGGGGATATTACAACTAATGTGATATCCCCATTGCAATATGGATTTTTCCCACGAAGATCTATATGGGACAATATTCACACAGTTTCAAATGACTGCCAATCTAAAGCCTCTGGAGCGCTTGTCTTTTTAGATCAACAGAAGGCATTCGACAGGGTGAATTGGACCTATCTCAGGGCCTGCCTTCAAAATTTAAGCTTCCTAATAAGTTCATAAACTGGGTGATGTTGTTCACATAGTCAGCCATCATGTCTGTGCGCAGAGAAGGTTTTTAACGAACATAGGCTTTCTGCAGTGGGAACTCAAACAAGGAGACCCTCTAAGCACTCAACTATATAATTTTAGTCTTGATCCTCTAATCTGGAATAAAAATTCCCTCATCAATGGAATCAATGTCTATGGCCAACCACCAGTCAAAATGATTTATTTCGCTGATGACTGGTGAATATCTCCAGCAACCAAGATGCATGCATAGTTGAGAAATAATGCAATAATACTCATCCATAAGCAACGCATCACTTAATATTAAAAACTTATAAATTAAACTCGGATAATTATCAGACCTTTTAGGCACCATCCACCTTAGGTCATCAGACCAATACAACATCAAGACTCCTTACCATACCTAGGAGTCAAAAACCATCAATTACCCCACTGGAACTTACCTTCACTACCAAGCTGGCAGCTAAACCTGTCCGCCACTTGGGGATATGGACAGAGGCAGGGGTTACGCCAACACTATAACGGAAAATAAACTCCTAAATAAAATAACAAAAAGCATTGTCTCCTTGCATGGACATCATATAGTTTTAACTGAACAAGTTGTGATAGCCAATTCCATATTATCAATTATATGGTTTACAGCCCACGTAAATGCTTTTTCATTGTACTTTTTTAACACTATATATGCCTTAGTACAGGGATTGTAAGGAGAGTGTCTATAACTCTCCTGTTCCAGAGTGGTACTGCATAGCACACAGGCCAAATGCAAGGGAACTAATCAATAGTACAAAAGTTACTAGAGCCCAGCAGAGGGTGCTTGAGCTATAATAACTTAGATAGGAAAGGGTTATCAGTAAAAAGAATTAATCAAAAGGGGTACACACAAGGCTTGGAGGGGTAATATATGGGCACCCTAGGCTGGAGGTAACCTTGGAAGTCCAATGGTGCATGAGCAGATAATTTTAAAGTAGATAAATGTAAATGGTTAACGTAGTGCAAGACCTTCTCAAAGAGGTCCACGCATAGTATTTTCCAGATACATCAATTAAAATGGTGTACTAGTGAAGGGTTTATAACTAGTGAAGAAGTTGACCAACAGGAAAGATTGGTCTCAACATGAGGAATTTAAGGTATTTCAGGCAAACAATCAATTGAGGAAAGTGGGTCTAGGCTGAGGCGTACCAATAGGCACGCTTTCATTGGGCAAGACATTGTATTTGGTAATTGAACAAACTCAGGTAATTGATTGTAAAAATGGCTGACCCAAGCTTGAAAGTTCAAAAACCAAATGGGTTTTAAGACCACATTCAACTTCATAACTGAAGCAAACCATTTTTTCTATTACAAAGCTAGTTTGTTTTAATGCTCCTGCTCTTATACAGGGCTGAACTTCTCTTGCATACATAGGACCAACCTGGGCATATTTTTCCTTCACCCAGCGTTGGTCTATGATATGCTTGAAGTCAGGAGGCCTCCAACTTCACCTTCTTGGCCTCCCGACATGCAGCTTTGTCCCTCACATTGGTCCAAGGATGATGTCATTTTCCAACAATGACATCACCCTCTCCTCCTTTATATGATCAACCCCCTCCAGGGGCTTGCACCAGGGAAAAGTTCCTATGGGCTGGGGCCAACTTCATTGCAGCAATGTTTTGTTTTGACTGAGATCTGCCAGCCTGGAGAAAACGCTTGAGGAAAGTGTCAATCAGGTCTTAGGAATATGCGCAGTGGTGAGCTGGTACTCAACTGTTTTCTGCTGCATCAAGTACCTTTCAAGATAACAGGTACTCCAGTCTTCTCTTTACTCTGAGAGAGGCTACTATTCCCTCCACCTTCCACTCTGGCATCCCATCCATGAGATAAGCCTCGGGAATCTCTGGTGGGGGCCCTCAAACAACATTAATTTGCTTTCATGGAAACAGAGAAGATCCAAAATGAAGAGGGAAGATCTATCTGGTATGAGTCGTGGCCTACCTTTCTAACAATTCTGTAAGGCCCAATCCTTTTTGGTCCCAGATTTTTGCATGTCTGCTTGATAGGGATGTTATAAGCATCAAGCATCAAGCATCACGAGATCCCCTTCCTTGTACGCTGGACCCACTCAGCGCTTACCATCAGCGTTCTCCTTATAAACTTGCATTATCGCCTCCAAACTTGTGGACACCCCTGGTATACTTTCTTGATGATCTTTGAAAAGTCCGCCACCACTTCAGCTTTGTAACCACATCTGGGCTCCATGTTGAAGGCGGGGTTAAACCCATGGTTGGCGAAAAATGGGGAACAACTGATTGAAGAATGAAAAGTGTTGTTGTAGCTAAACTGGCCCATAGGAAGGTGATAAACCCAATCGGAATGATCTGCGGCAGTGTAACACCACAGAAACTGCTCTAAGCTTTGGTTCACTCGTTCAGTTTGCCCATCTGAATGGAGGTGAAAGGCAGTTGAATGTCAGGGGCGAATCTGAAGAGTCTTTCACAACTCTTCCCAAGAGACAGAGGTAAACTGGGGTCCCCAATCACTGATATAACTTGGAGAACCCCATGAAGCGCAAACACATGGGTGATGAAAAACCTAGCTATCTAAGCCGCGGTTATTGTTGTTCTTCAAGGAATAAAGTGGGCGAACTTCGCAAAATGGGCCACCTCCACCATGATGGCATCATTACGTAAGAAACAGGTAATTCCACAATGAAATCCACCGATAGGGATGTCCAGGGTCCATCAGCCTTCTGAACTGGTACCAACAGCCCTGCTAAAGGTTGTCAATTTTGGTTTCATTTAATTGCAGATCATGCACTCTTTAAAATACCGTCCCACCTGAGCAGGTAAACCCTTCCAATTGTAAATGCGTCAAATTAACTCCAAGATCTTTGCTTTCTCAGGATGACCAACGGTGATTCTGTAATGATAATCCCAGATGATTTTCCGGCGAAGTGGTCCAGAAGGAACCCATAGGCGCCTCTGGAACCATACCATCTCATCATTTACATGATACCCCTGGTTAGATCCTCCTGATTCTGTGCGCTCTTGACAGGTACCATAGTATATTCAGCTGATAAAGGCTGATAAAGGGCTACCTTCCTGAGATACTGTGTTCCTCCGAATTTTCCAGAGGAGCGAGCGCTGGGATGTTGGCCAGAGGAGAGGTAAGTTGATACTCAATTTTATTGGGAGGAATCATCACCTATGTGTTGTGGACTTCAACCTCATTTGGATCTGGAGCTAATGCAGGATTGCAGCTCAAAGCATCCGCCAACCCATTATTCTTGCCTTTGGTGAAATTATAAGAAAATGCAAATTGGGCAAGGGTCTCATGCCAATGGGTCTGCCATGGGGTTAGGACAAGAGATGCGCAATAGTACAGCAAGGCACAGTGATCTGTATGTACACATAAAGGTTGGGAGGAGACATGCAAGTGGTGACACCAATAAGCAGCGCCTCCACCACTGCTAGTAACTCTTTATCATAAACAGCGTAATTCAACTCAGTCAGAGACATTTTCCTAGAGAATATCCCGCCGGATGCTCTATCCCATCTTCACCTATTTATAACAAGGCAGCCACTATGGCGAAGTTGGAGGCATCAGTAGACACAATGAACTCCTTTGAAGGGTCGACATGGAGGAGGATGGACGTGGACAACAGGTTCCACTTTACTGCTTGGAAAGCATCCTTTAAACTTGGGACCACTGAAGCGCTTTTGCACCACTGGCCTTATACAATGGCGCTGCCACCTCAGGAAGATTAGGCGTGAACTTCTTGAGGAACGTACACATCCCAAAAAAATTCCTCAATTCTTTTACTGAATTAGGGGTAGGTCACTCATGAATCGCCTTCTACTTGTCTGGAGTTATCATGTGCCCTTGGTCAAACATGACGTTGCCCAGAATAGTGACCTAGGACTTTAAAGATTTGCACTTGTTAATCTTCAGCGTAAGGCAGGCTGCTTTAACCGCTCCACCACTTGCCGAAGGTGTACTGCATGGGGTTCCTTATCAGGGGAAAACACCAGGATATCATCCATATAGGCAGCCGTGCATACCCCTAACAAGTCCCCCAACTCTGCATCAATGCAGCGTTGAAAGATAGCAGGGGCATTCTTAAGCCCAAAGGGCATGAACAAAACTGGAAAATCCCTTTTCTGGTATGAAATGCTATTAACTACTCCTGTCCCTTCTTAATCCAGAAATGATTAAACGCATTGAGGCAATCCAGTTTGGAAAAGACTTTAGCCTTCTCTACACAGCGCGCAATCTGAGAATAGACAGGGATGGGATGAGGGTCTGGTACTGTAACATTGTCTAGGTTCCCATAAACTACACAATGGCATAAAGTTCCATTGGCAATCCCCACAAAGAGAAGTGGGGAGCATACAGGGGAGCTACGCTGAAAAATCGCGCCTTTTGGCTAACTGCTACTTAACCCACACATCTAAAGCCTCTTCCTCCCAGAAAGTCAATGGGTAAATGTGGAAGATATATGCACCAGATCCACATTGAGCTTGAACTCACAATAAAACTCAGAATAATCAGGTAGTACGTTAGCTGAAGCCTCATTAAACGAAGATTCCAACCTCTCAGAAAGGAAGGTAGGGAACCTCCACAGAGGGCTTCTGCATCAAAGCAAGGCTGCGAGGGTAAATATTGGGCCAGTGGGTCAAATTGCCCTACATATTGGCTTCAGCCAAAGATACTACCAACATGTGACCATTCTTTAAAGTGAAGGAGAGGGTATTTTATTTCAAGTTAGTCTGGCATCAAACTTTCAACACCACTCTACACCCAAAATAATGGAATAGAAGAGGTTTTTGATAGCTTGAAAGTGGTAAACCAAATGATAGTTGCCAACTTGATAGTCCACTAAACCCCAAACTTTTAGCGTGGAAATATCTTGGAAATCCCCTCCTCTAACCATACCACCTGGTACGTAACTCAGCTTAAGGTAGTCGACAAGGCTTTGTTTATAAAATTTTCAGAGGCTCAAGTAAGACAAAAGAGTGGTGCTGATTTTCCCTAGAGGGGATGAAAGGGTATTAGTCTGTAGAAAATAACCTGAATGGTCTTTATTTAAATCAGAGAACGCCAGCACTTCACAAATAAGCTCTTCATCTGGCATTAAAATGTCTATGGTATGTTTTTAAATCATAAATTGGAGAGGAATAATTGGCCACTCTTACTACTGAGGTCTCATATCCCACCATACCTTCCATAATGGCATATACATTTTTATACTGTAAAAATCCTTTTCAACCTCCTGAGTGCTGAGGACCATGGTAGAGGTTAAGCGGGGATTCTTTGGGGTAATTTGATACACAAAAGTGGGTTCTTATCTAAGCCAAATGAGAATAAATTTGGGTTCAGAGGTAAATATGGTATTTTCGTTATAAAACGCGTTTTTAAAAGAGAATGACCCTATCTCCTTTACCACAACCAGTTGTCTGACGTTATCCAAGGCCATCACCCCCAGGCCCACCTTCAAAGATTCTGCCAGCACTGTCTAATTATGGTACTAAAGTAAACCCCATCTCTTAATATCGATTTTATTATTTATGGAGGAAAGTTGGTGACTTCAACTTCTGGACCACAAATCATCCATATCCACCAGTTATGAGCAAGAAGGGTGGGTACTTTCCAGTTGGAGGCAGCAAAAATGATGCTGAGATTCTCCAGCCTTCAGGAAAAGGAGGAAACAGTGGTGAGGCATATTGCAGAAGAAGCCAACTTCTGGCGCACGCCATTTGCACTTTGTGAATGTTCCACACAGAAAAAGTTCATGCATTTAAAAAGAAAATGGGTGGTCGACTAATGTAAGGAGAGTGTCTATAACTCTCCTGTTCCCAGAGTGGTAGTGCATAGCACACAGGCCAAACGCAAGGGAACTAATCAATAGTACAAAAGTTACTAGAGCCCAGCAGAGGGTGCTTGAGCTATAATAACTTAGATAGGAAAGGGTTATCAATGGAAGAATTAATTAAAAGGGGTACACACAAGGCTCGGAGGGGTAATCTATGGGCACCCTAGGCTGGAGGGAACCTTGGAAGTCCAATGGTGCATGAGCAGATAATTTTAAAGTGGATAAATGTAAATGGTTAACGTAGTGCAAGACCTTCTCAAAGAGGTCCACGCATAGTATTTTCCAGATACATCAATTAAAATGGTGTACTAGTGAAGGGTTTATAACTAGTGGAGAAGTCGACCAACAGGAAAGATTGGTCTCAATATGAGGAATTTAAGGTATTTCAGGAAAACAATCAATTGAGGAAAGTGGGTCTATGCTGAGGCATACCAATAGGCACGCTTCCATTGGGCAAGACATTGTATTTGGTAATTGAACAAACTCAGTTAATTGATTGTAAAAATGGCTGGCCCAAGCTTGAAAGTTCAAAAACCAAATGAACTTTGAGCCCTGTTCACCTAATAACCAAAGCGAACCATTTTTTCTATTACAAAGCTAGTTTGTTTTAATGCTTCTGCTCTCATACAGGGCTGATATCTTGCATCCATAGGACCAACCTGGGCATATTTTGCCTTCACCCAGCGTTGGTCTATGGTATGCTTGAGGTCAGGGAGGCCTGCCAATTTCACCTTCTTGGCCTCCCAACATGCAGCTTTGTCTCTCATATTGGTCCCAAGGATGATGTCATTTTCCAACCATGACAGGGATGGCTTAGGTTACCCATAAAGCCCCTGTGCGCCTTGAATCTCTATTTGGCCCAAGAGGAATGGAGGTAGGGGGCTAGCTAATTATATAGAGCAAGTGGCTTATATACTAGGATCCTGGATATCTCAGGTGACTAGTCCAGACCTTCCAGAAATTAATTGGCTTAGAGCAGCAAGATCTAATTTCGCATAAGTGCTTCAATTAAAAATTAGACATCCAAACTCATTAATTAAGTATCTGGCATCTCACCCAACTGCTGAAGGACCGCATGACACCATTGTACACTTTAAACGAGTAATTTTAGCCATGAGAAAGCATAGTGGAAGTTCCACATAAGTGGCCAGACCAGTCACTGAGGTCACCCAAAATGTTAAAATCTGGGGCTTGGTTGGTTGCTCGCTTCTGGCACTAGATTTCAACTGCACAGATTCGTGGATCCTTGCGTTGATTAATTTATTGGATTTGATAGACTGGGGCGATAGTAGTATGAAGAATATTAATATTGTTGATTGCCCAAAAGCCACCGTCAGGATTTCGCCAAATTCTCTTATCTCAGAAAACTCTGCCCCATCAATTCCCCCAACATCATTGGAAGGAGAGAGCAATATATCTCAATCTATCAAGATTAATGATCAATATCATCCTGATCAATTGATTGAAGATTTGATCACGCAGAGATTAATTCGCTCTGATAGATTACAAGCTGTTATGAAGCCTATAGATATCCCCACTTTTCAATAATAAAAATTAGGCCAAATTATAACCTGTATTTTCATTTAATTTTTACTGCTTTTTGGAGAATCCGCCCAGTGTAGCTTCAAGAGAAAACCTGCCCCATTGGAAGTGTAATTCAAAACTTACAGACTGGTGTTAACTACAGGGCACTCTGAGTTACGCACCAGTTAAAATGTTAATCATTACCATGGATTCTCAATTTTTGCCTGAAGAAGCTCAAGACCATGAGCAAGGCCGCATATTATGATGGGTTCATTTATCTGAAACCCAAAATTCAAGATTACCTTCCACGTTGGAATTTTGTGCCAACTTGAAATTTTATGGTCCTAACTTAAGCTTTACCTCAGATTTTCAACTACCACCTGAGGTTTTACAAAATATTATCAATCAACTGCTTGAAGGTGATTTAATTCCTGGAATCTGTGCTACCCAATCTCAATCTAATATCATATCCTCTATTTTATGGGAAGTATTGCAATCCTCCCAAATGCCAGTAATTTGCCCCAAACAATACTTGCACCAGCTCGTTCACCCCACCTTATACCATTTATTACCCATAGTGGGAATGAACCATCAAGGGATGCTCAATTTACTAGAAGGACTTCAATCCTTGAATAATCATGTTTCCAAATTTTTCAAGTCTGCCTCCAAATTTAGCTAAAATAATTGTGAGGCCATTATTAGTAATCAGATCCTTCTCAATGAAATTTATTAACAGCTTATTCAGCTCTATACTGGGATGTTTAGTTTTGTCAATATTCAGTTCACAAGGCGAGTACAGGAGATTCAGAGAGAATGGAGAGAGGGTCTCTCACAACTCTCTGAGCTTAATCAATCATTGGAGGTGGAAGTTAGAAACCATCTAGTTCACTTGGAGCAGTTGTACTCAGGAATTCAAATCCAGGTTAATGAGGTAGAGAAAACAACTGTAGCTATGGGTCTCCTGGGGGTTGAAGGACCTCATGGACCACATGGGGGTGTAGGGCCATATGGACCACCTGGTGTTGATGGACCACAGGGACCCCCCAGGAATGTAGGGCCTTGTGGTCCACCAGGCGTTGAAGGACCTTGGGGGCCTCCGGGTGCTGATGAAAATTCTGGATTTCTTCAACAAATTCACTCTCTCTTAATTATGATGGATCATTTGCGTGAACAATTCTATAAATTGGCCAAGGAATGTAACTTAACCCCTGAGGGGGTACCAATTGTTCCCCTTTTGTCACTTCAGTCTTTATCTGATGAGTTGGTCAATTTGGGTGAATGGTCAAAGGACACTAATATCCTACTCCATGCTTGTAAATCTAAAGAAGAAGTGCTCCAAGCAAAGATTGAGACGCTGGAACTTAAGTATAATGCCTAACAGGAACAGATTTTTGAGCTATCCCACCAATTATATGAGAAAGTGGGGCTTGCTGAGCTGAACTGTCAGATTAGTGAAATTTGTTCTGAAGCTGATGGTCCTTATCCTCAATTTTCTTAAGTGTAGGACTCCAATTTTTATGTTTCCACTCAATCTGAATAACCCAGAAGACATGATTTGACCTCTAATGCACTCATGAGTTTCAAACTGGTATTCAAGGATAAGTACTCACCAGGGGAAGGCAGCATTATTTCCTTCATCTATCTTTATAAAAAGGTGCTAAGTGAAGCTACAGATCACCAGAAGATGAATTATTTTCCAAATTGCCTTACTCATTTGACTCAGGATATCATGGTACCCCACTTGATGACTTGTTCTACCTGGTATCAGGTGAAGGAAGCGCTTATCAAAGAATTTGGGAGTGAGAAAACTCTGTCCTCTCAAAAACAGGCTTTTATGGGTATACAGACCCACTAAAATGAATCTATCAAAGACTTTGCTCATCAGTTCTATTGGGAAGCTCAGACTCTAGTAGCTTGCGGTCAGTTAAATTTAGATGATGTGATTATGGAAGTTATGTCAGCTTTTCATCCAGAATGAAATTGTGAGTTTATTTTATCAGTGTAAAAAAGAATTTCAGAAGTATTTTGGACATTAAGGAGGCCTTGTTGGAATTGCCTCCTCAATTCTCCAAAAAAAACCCCGAGTTTATGAGTCTCCTAGACCTAGTCACCCCAAAGTCTATGCTATGCCTGAGAATACTAGGGTGATCCGGTGTAACTAGCGTCATTGATATTTTCATACTGAGGATTATTATTTCAAGAAGGAAGCAGATGAGAAGAAGAAAAGAGATAAGCCCAATAAGATTCTTCTGGAAGTTTTGAATTACACTTCCAATAGGGCAGGTTTAATCTCAAAGTTACATTGGGCGGATTCTCAAAAAAGGCGTTAAATTTAAAATTGAAAAGACAGGTTATAATTCGACCTAATTTTATTTTCAAAAAGAGGAAATATTTATAGGCTTTTTTATGGCGCATAATCTATCAGAGTATTTAATCTTTGCACAATTGAATCTTCAATCAGTTGATCAGGATCCGATTGATCATCAACTTTGATAGATTGTGATATATTGCACGCTCCTTCCAATGATGTCAGGGGAATTGAGGAAGGGGATTTTTTGGAGATATGTGAATTTGGTGAAATCCTGACACACGCCCTCAGGGCAAGCCATTTGATTAGCTAAAACCTGATCCACTAGCGGGGTGTCTGGAGCCAAAGTGATGGACGAGATGATGGGGGGACGATTGACAGAATTTGGATGGTAGGAATCATGGTAATGAGATTCAATTTTTCCAGGTCCAAGGAACAGTGGGAGGGGCTGTGACTTAGAAAATTGGGAAGCACATTGAGTGCCCCTTTTACAAATTCATATTTAAAGTTAAAACTGCACAGGTCCCATAGGTTTGGGCTTGCCAGTATGCCAATTTTTGGGGTTTACAAAGTATAACAGAGCCTAATGATCCATGCGGACCATCAATTCATGTTGAGCACCCTGCCACAGATACCGCCAATGAGTTAATGCCCACGCAACAAAAGCCAATTCTTTGTCATATATGGCCCAAGGCTGCTCCATTGCCATGAACTTCCGGGAAAAGTAAGCAATTGGGTGTTCTAAACCATCATGCTCCTGAATCAATACCACTCCTACTGCTACCGATGAGGCATCACATGCAACAATATATGGCTTAGTGGGATTGGCATGCTTCAAAATGGGTGGAGACACGAACACTTCTTTGATCAATTTGAACGCCTGCTGGCATTCATGCGTCCAACAAAATGGAATGTTTTTCTCTGTAAGGGGGTGGAGCGGTGCAGCCAGCTGGGAAAGTGCCAGGGAAAATTTTTTTTTAGGAAAATGATGGTTCATAAGAAACTTTGAAGTTGTTTCTGTGTAGTCAGGGTCAGCCATTCTCAGATCATGTCTAACTTGTTGGGAGGGATTGCATAGCCATCCTTGAGGATGAGGTTCCCAAGGAAGGTAGCCTCCTCCTTATAAAACTCGCACTTGGAAGGCTTGACAAACAAGCCTGCCTTATGCAAGGCGGCCACCACTGCTTCCAATTCAGTAGCATGTTGTTTGGGAGTTGGGGAGTGAACCAGGATATCATTGATGTATGCAACTGCACAGGTAAACCGGAGGTCACCCAGTAAATTTTTGATCATACATTGAAATGTAGCAGGAGCATTTTTCAGCCCAAAAGGCATTACATGGAATTGTAAAATGCCACACTTTGTCCAGATCGCTGTTAACCATTCCTGCCCTTTCATTACCCAAATTTGGTTGAAGACATTGACAAGATCCAGCTTAGAGAACACACGGGATTTGGTGATTGCCTGGCTGATCGTCTGCTCCAGAGGCAGGGGGTAGGGATCAGAAACTGTTATTTTGTTTAAATGGCCATAATCTACGCAGAACAAAGGGGACCATCCGCCTTTCTGGCGAAGACAATGGGGGAGGTGACGGGCGAAGTCTCCTTGAACAACCACCCTTTTTCAGCATATCATCCAACCAGTTATTGAGTGCAACTTCTTCCTCCGCTGTATGGGGATACAACGGGCAGTTGATGTTCAACTCCACAGTTGTTCAAAACCTGCAATCAAACTTAGTGTGTGGAGGCAGACGATCCACCTTTTCCAAGTCAAGAAATCTCTTATAGCACATTAAGCTCTCAGGAAAATTGGCTGGAATGCCTGCAGAAGTGACTAAGGAAGTGATAGAACAGGTTCCTTGTGTCTTCTTAAGGGTGTCAATCAAGGGAAATTCTCCCTCCAGATGGTCATTAGCAAATGACAGCATATTAGACTCCAAGTGAATCTTCACGAGTTTGTTGGCGCCACCACCCCACACCTAAAATCACCGGAAACACTAGGTTCAGCATGGCTGAAAATTGATCGCAGAAACTAAACTGGTGGATTAAAAAAAAGTACTAGTCGGTGAATGACATATGAGGTCTGGGAAGCAGATGAGGCCACTATCACTGAGGGACCCGCATCCATTCCCAGTTCTAAGTGTTGAGCCAGTTTGACACTCATGAAGTTCCCTGCAGCTCCAGTACCCACCAGGGCCTCGAAAGAAACATGGTGCAAGCTGACACTAATCTTCATGGGCAATAGGAAATTAGCAAAATTTTGTTTATTGGAAGATTTAACTGACTTGTTTGCAACTGAAGAAATAACTGGCATATTGGGGGTAAGGTTGGGGGCTTTTGCTGGAGCGAAGATTGGGAGTATGAGGGTGGGAGAAACGACCTCCTCCATCTGAGCCATAACAGATTCATTCATAAGTGACTCTGTATTGGCCAACTCAGACCCAGGGGTTACAACAGGATTGGTACCCAAGTCTTCCACTAATTCAGAGATAGGCGCGTTATCAGCATCTACTTTGGCTAAGCCAATCATAAAATTCCCCTTCTGATAGTGGGAGACATGATGGGGCAAGGCGTTGATGGTGGTCGCGGTGGCACATATTTGATCCACTGATCCTTGGATGGGGGACAAGCCTTGTGATGAGCGGAACCCAAATCCAAGCCTGATCTAAAAGCTGCCTAAAGCATATCTATAGAGAGACTGGATGTGGGGGCCAGTTCACAGAAGGTAGAAATCAAAGAAACCAGGCTGGGGGCTTTGGCCATGGCATAAATCAGTCTGAATGTCATGATTGGAAGACATTATAGTAGAAACGGATGCCAGAGATAAGGCTGGGTGACAGGAGGCCCAGAAGGTGAAACTTCAGGCTCTTCCTGACCTGAAGCACACCTTAGATCAACGCTGGGTGCAAGCCAAGCATGCCCAGGTTGATACTAATGGGGTGCAAAATGCCCAGCCTCTTGTCTCGGCCCAGGCACTGAAATGAACAATTTACATTTTAAATGAAGATGGTTCAATTCGCTTGGTTGGAGAGCAAGGGTTCAAGTCCCACTCCAGCTATGAAATTTTAAGCTCAGGTAAAATACAGCTTCAATCAATTACTTGAGTGAAGGCACTCTGGTGTATTTTACTAAAATGGAAGGAAGTGTCTGTTTATTGGAGCATCAAGGCTTGGGCGCACTTCCGCAGAACCTGAATTTCCCCAGCCCACTTTAAATATGTTTTTGCGACCAACATTCCTTGTTGGTTGACTTTCTTTAATAAATTTCCCCGTTATTTTACTTCTTTTACAATGGTTCCTTGAGCAAACATGGTGGTGAACCTCTTCAGGGAGGTCTCCAACTATGTGGGCCACTACCTATTATCACCATTTACACGCATCCCAGGTGCTTTCTTGGGCCGTTCAGGTCCCCTCCAGACTGATACACCCAAGACTACTCGTGCCAAGATACCCTCAAATATGGACTCCCCGTTGGTGTCTACTCAAATTGGGAGTTTTCTTACTTACCTGTTCTCATATGTGGCGTTTTACACCCTCGCCTGGGTTACCTTCTGCTCAAGCACCATTCTAGGTGCCCCATTTCCCATTCTCTTAACGGCTAGTTCCCTAGCAATGTGGGTTTGCGTCCCACATCACCTTGCTGGGAACAAGGGAGTTACAGACACTCTCTTGACACTGAATAGGTGGTCCAATGGTGACACATGTGGTTTCAGGGCAGCCAACATGACAGCCATCAGTGGGGTGGAGTCTCCTGCTTGTGAGAAGAGTGCAAAAGACCTCTCACCCAATGGTGGTCATCCCCATTTGCAGTGTCTAACAACATGAGCCCTTGTTAGGCATGGGATAAAGTGGAAGCGTTATTAAGTGCAATTGCTGTATGAATTTGCACTTTGGTGAGTGCATCATGAACTTGAGTGGCAATATCTTGGGAGGGGAACTTGAACTTCCCTCTGGGCTAGTAGAAGGGGGTGGAGATGCAATCCGCGCAGCTTGGGTGGGTTGAAGAAGATTCCCCAAGGTAAAGCGGACACTTCTCCCAAAGTTGGAAAGTGACCAAACAAACAACAAACAGCAAACTACTAATTGCACATTCATTTGGTAAAGGGTAATCACTGCAGCGCCCAGTTTGAAGAACAAGGTGGAAGTGGCTGGAAATAATGGTTGGTCAATTATGTCATGGAAGCGGCAGAAGAAGTTTAGATCAGCCTGCCAGTTGGGATACATAAGCATCCAAAAAGCAAGCCAGAATGCCAGAGGCATTGCTGACCAAATGACTTGATATAGAGCTGGGCATTGGGAAATGATGAATTGTTGATGCAACACAACAGTGAGTATGATCCTGACGATGAACCACAATGAGCCCACTCCTGACCCAGGGGGTCTTACTGCAGGGGTTGGGATCACAGAAATGGTCTCAATGAGTTCTTTGGTATATGGGGTCATTTCAACTGGGGAGGCAAGGAGACAGATTCTCTCTTACAATTGGTGGACATAAGGCCACATGATTCCTGTGTACTGTTGCCAGAAGTTTGTGATAATGGGTTTGTAGAGCCAAAAATATCAGACTCGCTGAATCCAATCAATGATGGAGGGGGTCATAGTGACCAAAAGTACTGGTAGAGCCCATCTGGTATACGGACCAACAGGCCACCAGGGAAATGCCATCAGGGATGCAGTCAGAAGGGATAATATAATAAAAAAATTGTTTGGTTTTTGACAAAATTTTATTAAAAGGAAATGAAGAAAATCAGCCAACAATTTTCTCAGTGCTATGCAAATGATTAAATAGTGGTTGATTGATTTATTGATAAGCCTGGATTGGGACCCTCAATTTTGACCTAATTGGTGAATTATTTTGGAATGGGCGGGTTTGTTCCTTGAGAACTGCCATCAAAAAATTTGGCAATGGGCTGAGTCATTGTCAGTTTGACCTCAAATGTCTGAACCAAGGCTTGGGTATCTTTCCAATGTTTGGTGCAACAGCATTTGGCCTAATGAGTGATGGGAATCCCCCAAGGCCACCCCATATAGGGATGGGTCCATTTGGTTGGGAACGGGTTCAGGATGCCCAACCTGCCCGCGCTTGGTCGCTGGGCCATTTGTTCAGTCAGTAGCATGATATCAGCTGCAACACCTGAATTGTCAACAGGGGACTTTGAACCCTCATCAAAAGCATCCGATGCTATAGCATGCCCATCAATGATGATCCCTGATGACTTTGGTAGGGAGGTGATTTGCTCAATTGACCCATTAATTGAAATGAAACTGTTGGGCATTCTGGCCAATAACTCAGTCTTCATGCCTTTCTGACCACTTGAGATCCAAGCTTCAGCCAGATTATCACTCAAATTATATTAAATTGATTTCAATCTGACAAGCTTGGTGCAGATTTCGCTGATTCCCCATAACAGTTCTGCTGAGGTATGTGTGGGTACTGGGGGTGGGATCTGAAGTGGAAGAGCTGTTACCCATCGCTCATCTACTACATGAGCGAGATCGCCCTGAGTAACAAGGGGTACCGCCATCCTCTTTAGCGTCTTCTTACTTGGGAATGGGAAAATGGCCTGATCAATGGCCAGAGGATGTTCCCCAGGACTTACAATTATCCTAAACACTAGATGGTTGGTCCACCATGGGGATGATAAAACTGTGTGGTAAGGGGTTATTTCACCTAATCATCCTCCTTAGAAATAGCTTCATTGTAGCCAATCCCTGCCAGCTCTGGCTTTTGATTGGTATGCAAAATTGCTCCACCCTTTGGAACCCACTAAAGCCTATAAAAGGGAGTGGTTTTTTATATACAGCAACACTGAATTGGAGCAAGTGCTTGGGTGACCTACTAACTCAGGTGGGATATTCTTCTGGGAGTTGGAGGCAACAAGGACACCTTGACCCAGTTTATTTGGCTTAAGGCAAGAAGTAAAATGATTACTCCAGGCTGGATCATTCTGCTTTGAGGGTGGCAGCCCATTACTAATAAAATTTTGATCTGAAACATTCTCCTTTAGTCAAGAGGGCAATTGTATGACAGTGGAACTTGCGCTGGTGGAGATAACTTCTTGGGGATAATTGCTACCAACCTTCTGCTGGTGATGGCCCCTGCCTGGACCTTAATTCCCAACACCCCCACAAACTTTCTGGACCAACTTATGGGTGATTGGCATTGGGGGAACAACATAATTTTCAAGGGGTAAGCTGCCACCCACCTCTCATCTACCACATAGGCTAAGTCACCCATGGTGACAAGAGGGATGGAGGCTGGCTTCCTCCCCTTCTTGGTACATATTTAGGAATTTCTCCCAATTAAGCTGCAGGGGTTGTTGTTTAAGACTTACAGGGTTGGTCTGCAGGTACATATCTCTCATCCATGGTATGCCTAAAGACAGTGATCTGGGTAAGGGTCAGGACCTTGGGATTTGAACCATTTTTCTATCCAAAAAGGGTATGTGACTTAGTCCAACTTGATAGCTAGCACTAAGGGCCTTGAATTTTTATCTTTTAGAGTTTCCAAATTTACTCTGGAAACCTCAATTGAAACTATATAAGCTATTGTAGATTCACCAAGTGATCCTAAATATCGCTCCTTGGCACTGGTGGATAATAGTATCTAAAGAAAACTTAGTGGCGCCACAGTAAACCTCTTAATGAATTTAAGCTATTAATGAAAATTTATCTGGAGGACCAACCTTAGCGCTACCATATCACAGATGTTAAAAGAAAGGTAACCCTATAAACTGATGGGTTGATGGTTATGGTACTTAATTGCATGGATTATGTGAACATATAATTTGTTTACTCACATCTTTGCAATGAGATCCAACGCCCAACTTTATTTGAAAATTATATTAAACAAGGATATTGTAATGGAGCAGCATGAAGATACATAACATCCTATCCGTCTATAAAGGGTTCTGCTTATCAGTTCTACTACCTAAAATATTGAAAAAAGTTTGGAAGCTGTATCAATCATCAGCTATAAAAACTCGGATCCCGAGAGTTAAAATTTCAAGGCCAAACATCCTCTGTAAGCTGGGGTTGCAGATAGCAGCTTAAATCTATATAAATTAAATGTATAGCTTTTGTAACTAAAAGATTGGTGATTGGTCCTATTAGGATTTTAATCTAAGGTTGACCATTGGATACGGGATAGATTTGGTAATTTAACGGCGATCTGACCAAAAAGTTATGGGGAAAAGTTAGGGGATTTGTTTTGCAGCAGTCCCATAAAACTTTTCAGCGAATTGATATAAAAAAGTATAACGGTATAGCTAGAGCCTTTAATTAAAGGTAAACCTTTCCCAACCAACTTACACTCTCTAAACCATAGCTGGAAAACCGATGTTGAGAGCTGGCAACTTACTTAAACCTTGTTCCAGATCTTCGACCCGGCATCTTTGGGTTCCTCTAACTTGCCGGTATACAACTGACACTGTTACACCCAAGGTATTATTAAAAACCATGTTTAAGTTTGAAGCGTGGGAAGGTATTCGTTAGCGGGGTCAGCCCACCATACTTCGGGCGGCTCGACCCTCGGATCTATTTGCCGATCCTTGGTTGGGATAAGCTTGGGTTTAAAGAAACCCATGTCCCCGATACCCTCCCGTTTGGTGCCAAGTTGAAAGATGTGATGTTCAGGTACTAGTTTATCGTTTGCCTCATGGGCTTTGGAAAGGGCGAAGGAGGGTGGCGTGGTATTGGAATTCGAATACGTTGAGCCTACCTCGCATGCCAAATTTACCCAGGTTGTTGAGAGTTTGGCAACTGAAGTTGAGCGCCACTTCGTAGCAAATAATAGGCGGGGCTTTTAAGCCTTTACAAGCTTCGAGTTTACCCCATCAGGGTAAGGCTTTTCAACCCCACTCACCTTTAGGGTGAACCGTTCTGGGAAGACCTTACGTTCAGCCTTCCTAGTAGGTAAGTTTGTTTGTATTTGCCTTTTGTGAAAGGTTAAATAGGGTTCTCAAAGTGGATTTTATTGGCCCCACCGTCTGGGAGGTAGGTGGCTTGTTGGATGTTAAAGTGTAGGAGGATCTATATAAGGAGTTCAGGCCCTTTGGTCGGATCTCCAAGATCACGCTCCACAACCCCGTAACTTCGGGGTTTCCAAAGTACGCCTTGATCCATTACTTTAACGGGTCCTCGGCCTCGGCGGCTCGGGTATGCCTTAACGGGCAGCAGGGTCGTGCCACCCGTTACTCGATAAGCTACAACCGACGCGACGTAACTTTTTGTATCGCCAACGGCTAAGCTGATCCAAGGCGAACTTTTGGAAGTGGGCTTCCTCCCACCCGCGGCTAATGGTACGCTTTTCGAGCTAACCATTTTAAACCGTAGCTCCCGATCATCCTGGGTTCGCTTTTGGGCCTGCTCTACGCCATTTTTGACCCCGTACGCGTGTTTTGTATCGCGAGCACCATTTCGGGGAGGTTTGACCTGGCTAAGCTCGAAGCTTTGAAGATGGTACAGATCCTAGCCTTGAAGGTTCTACCGAGGGGTGATAAGGGTGGCGCGCCTGATGCGGTTAACGCGTTATTTGGAGCCGAGTTTGAGGGGAAGATTCATACGCTCACCCAACTCTTAACCGGGCTTCCGGGTAGGTTAACTTGAATTCTAAAGCTCAACCTGTAGAATCCTTTGTCTTCTTGCTAGGGCCTAAAGGTTCCGGAAGAGAAGCCGCTTTGGCCAAAAGCCTAGAGGGGAGAAGGTTGGCTTTCTGTTTGTCCTCTAATTTGCGTTAGGAATGTTCTCCACATCGCATGCGATAAGGTGTCGCAAGATTCCATGAGTATCAGCTTTCCAGCCATGGCCAAAGAGGTGGGGTACTTTCCCATCTTCGATTTGGTGAATAAAGGTGTGGAGCTCGGCGATAAGTTTCTCGTATCCATGACGGGAAGGCCTTCAGGTAGTTAGTTGCACTCTGCCCGCTTACTAAATTTGTTGAGATCTTTCCCCTTCGTCCCAGGCGCAATTTCAGAACCTTTTCGAGTGTATGCAAGTGGCGCTGGCGGGGTTTTCGGTTGAAAGCTCGGACGAGCCTTTGCCGGTACTGGTATTCCACGAGTTTCTGCTGAAGGACTCGGCGGATTGCCAATGGAACCAAGTGGTCCATTGGGCGGCGGATATGGTCGAGCGCAAGCTGGCCCATGTCGTGTTCTCTAGTGAGAGCGCCGTAACGGCGCGTATACTTGACAAGAGCCTTCCCTACCGGCCCCTTACGCTGGTCGAGTTTGAGGATATCGGGTTGGGGGAGGCCATCAACTATGTTCAGGCGCGCATTAACCGGCCGCTCCCCACCGACCTCCGCCAGGCTATCCAGGGCTTCGGGGGGCGTATCTCGGATCTGAACCTCTTTACGTTGAAAATCATCAAGGGGGAGCCACCTGCCGAGGCCTTTAAGGATATCGTCACGAGTGTCGAGGGCGAACTGCGCAAGAAGCTCTTCAGCCGGCCTTGGGATAAGAACGCCCCTTGGGTTACCCTGGCTTGGACTCTGGTGGAGGCTCTGTCTACCAAAACCGAGGTTGGTAATTTAGAACTTTTAGGGGTTGACACCCTTTAGGTGGGCTATGACGAGATCCGGTACTCGCCCACCCATCTAGGCTCCGACCGAGAACTCTCGGATCTCGAGGCCGCCGGTATAATTTCCATCGAGCTCCACCCCGGTAAGCCCTACCCGCCCCGCCTGACTTTACAGACAGGCTAAAGGTCATCCACCCCGGGAGGCCCATCTTTCGCGTGGCCTTTCAGAGACTGGCCAAGGATGACCACCTTGCCGCCGCTATCCTCCGCTTCAGGTGCGAGCTGCGCTGTAAAGATCGCCAGCAAAAGATTTCGGCGTTGCAGGACGAGCTCGCCAAGCTCTCAACTATCCGGGTGGAGGTGCCCTTCCCATGGTATAAGTTTGCCCTTGTGAGCTACTGGGCCGCCCCCATTCATTTTATATGGCCACGCCCGGCTCCGTCAAGGCTCGCATCGGCTACCTGCTCGAGAGGCTTAAGGCGTTACAAGAGGAGCTGCTGCTTGCGGAGACTAAAGTAAAGGAGGCCGATACCATCCTACAAAGGCCATACTGCAGTGGTCCTTAAAAGCTATGGCTTGCCGTGTAGCCTAGCATCGTTATATCAGTTGCAGCTTGTGAGTTTGGTCGTATAGGTTTAAACTGTTAACCTGGCTGCAGGGTCATTTTGCCACCCCATGTATAAATTTAGATAAACTCAACCCGGTTATAAACCTTATCAGCGAAGGACAAATATACTATGTTCGTTTAAAGATGTGTTTATTACATGGTTACTTCTACTTTTGATTGGGGGGTGAAAGTCTTATGGGGTCGAAAGGTTTTGGGTACTCCAGTCCAAATCAATTGCGTTAACATTTAAGCTAGAGGCTTAATTTTTTTAGACCAGCTCTCAAGTTTGATCCGACTGCGCATCCTTATCAGCTTGGATGGCAAGATCGGCATCTGAGGGGGTCTTATTCCTTCTAGAGTTTGTACTAAACTTACTGAATCCAACCTAATAAAAAACTTTAAGTCTGCTCAGGTGCTCAATCAAGGTGGCAAGGAGTTTGGCCCAACACAAAAAGCGTAATAGGTTTAAGCATCAATGGCTTTTCACCGTGCCCTGGGTTATCAGCCAACTTTAATATAAAACTGAAATCATCCTGGCTTCTTTTCCAAACTGAGGAAAGCTTTGGACTTCAAATGGGGAGTATGGATAGTAACACTTTTTGAAGAAAGATATAAAAACTCTTTCAATAATCTTTATCTTATGAGTATCAGATGAGATCTCACTCAGCATGATATAAAAAGGCATGGTCATAGATCATGCTGATAATAAGACTGCGCTGGTACTCAGGATGGGTTACCACCCAGGACACCCGCCAGAATACCCCAATACTGCTATCCATTCTGAGGGATATAAAATAAATCGGGCCACAATTGCCAGGCAAACAGCAAGTTAAAATTAGACTGGCCTGCCAGCCTAGGTGCTGGAGCACCTGAACAGCAAACCAGAATGCCAAAGGCACTGCTGCTGGCATGAATATGAAACTAGAGAGGATTCTTGCTAATAACTGCTGATGAGCCAGAATCTTGTACCAGCACATAATGAAATACCAGTTGAATATAGCTGTTAACCCCAAAGGGTGTGTGGGTGCCAGCAGAAAGGGCAGTTTATTTTTCAACATAAAACTAAATTTGGGGAAAGGATTTTTTAATGGAAAATAAAGAAAGAAAATTGACTAGCAACTTTTGCAGTGCAATACAACTGATTAGATAGTGGTCAATTGATGTGGGAACAAGCAGTGATTGGGTCCCTCAAGTTTGTCCTAACTGGCAAATTATTCAGGAATGGGGGCAGATAAGCTCACTGGGAACTGACATCAAAGGATTTGGTGGCAGGATGAGTCACTGTCAGTTCAGCCTCAAACACCTGAACCAAGGCTTGACTATGTTTCTGATAGTTGGCACAATGGCATCTGGCCTGATGAGCAGCAGGAATCCTCCAGGGCCACCCCATGTAGGGGTGGTCCCAATTGGTTAGGAATGGGTATGGGATGCCCAACCCACCTGTGCCCTGTCACTGGGCAGTTTGTTCAGTCAAAAGTGTTGTATCAGCCACAACTCCCAATTTGCCACAAGGGAGCTTTGAACTATCATCAATGGTGTCCGATGCTACTACCTGCATGTTGGAGATCATCCCTGACAATTTTGAGGGAGGGTTAATTTTGACAATTGTACTGTTGGCTGAATTGAAACCATCAGTGATTCTGGCTGAAGAATCAATCTTCATCCCTTTTTGACTATATGGATCCTGATCATTGGGCTTGTTTCCAATTGTTTTCAGACCAAACAACTTTAGTTCGGTGATGTCAGAACAGATTTCCCTGATCCAGTGGACAAGTTCAGCTGATATGAGCGTAGGCACTGGTTGAGGGATCCAAAGAGGGAGAGCTGTTACCCAGCGCTTGCCAACCATATAGGCAGGGTCACCCTGGGGTAATAAGGGGTACAGCCACCCTCTTCAAAACCTTTTTACTTGGAAATGGGAAGAGGGCCCAATCAATGCACAGGGGACATTCCCCAGAACTTACATTACCCTTTCCTTTTTCCAAAGGAAGGGTGCCACCACTGGGAAACTGTATGAGGGCCTGTATGAGGGCCATATTTTTGTGTGCCTTGGGTAACTTGATTATCATTACATTCATGACTTTTTTGGGGGGAGAGCATTGGGGTGAGATTCATAAAATGCCTTGACCAGTTCCATTCAGTTAGTGCAATCATGGGCTTTATTTAATTGTTTTCATAGGCTGGATAGCCTTTCCAGGCCATGAAATACTGAATGGACCAGCGGGACTTGCAGGATGCTAGGATATTTTCCGCTTTGGCCTCGTCCACATTTTCAATTACTATTGGCTCTGGATTTATGGGAACAGCACTCTTAAAAGGTGACAACTTGGAAATGTGGAAGATGGGGTGCTGTTTCCAATGGACTGGTAGTTTTAACTGGAATGCACCATTACCCAAGTCTTCCTCCACCAAATGGGGGCCCAAACACTTACTTGTAAACTTGCAGGAGGGTACTTGCATTCTCAAATGATGCATATTGAGCATAACATAGGAGCCCATCATTATATCATGACCTGGGGGTCACTTATGATCCATGAACTGCTTGTAGTCTTCAATAGCTTTGGTGAGGTGTTCCCACACTAAGAATTGAGTATACCTAATATGTTCAGCATGATCCATGGCAGCTTGGACCTCAGGGCACAAGCGGGTCCAACCAAAAAGGAAGGGTTATATCCTAATGTTGCCTTGTAAGGAGAAAACCCCATGGAAGCGAGAGTCACATTGTTGTAGATGAATTGAGCAAGGGGAAGGCCATTATCTCAGATGTCCTGTGTGGCTGCAGCATAGCAACACAGGTATTGTTCTGGCTTTGTTAACTTGCTCAGTCTGCCCATCAGACTGGGGATGATATGCTGTGGAATGACAGGGGGAGATTTTTAAAATGGATTATAGTTCACTCCAGAACTGCACTGTGAACTGTGGACCACAGTTGCTGATGATCTCCACCGGGAGACCAAACATTAAAACATGTGGTGTACAAAGAGATGGGAAGTTTCCTCTGATGTAATTGTGGAAGCGCAGGGAATAAAAGAGAAAATTTAGTGAATTGATCCACTAAAACCATCACTGCCATAAACCCATTAGAGAAGGGGATTTTGGCAATAAAATCCATGGACACCAATGTCCATGGACCCTCCACCTGTTGTAAGGAGTGTAGAAGCCCATTTCTACCAGAGCAACCTGATTTAGCCCAAGAACAAGTAACACAATTGGCGATCCAGGCCAGAACTTCCTCAGTTAAACCTTCCCAATTGTAGGTCCGCTTGATCAAGTCAATGCATTTCTTATTGCCCAGATGGCCAATCGTGGGGGGTAATGATGTTCAAGAAATATCTCAGATCTGAAGAGAGGGGGAACCCAAATTCATGACCGGAAATAAATGAGACCCTCCACTAAAGAGTACAGAGGGTGTTTATGATTCTGAAAGGTCAATTGCTCAAATAACTCCACCTCTTCAGGGAAGGTCATTTGGCTGGCTAAGACCTGAGCAACAAGTGGGGCATCAGGGGCAAGGGCATTGGAAGAGATGCCAGGGGGAACAATCGACAAACTTTGAGCAGTGGGAATCATGGTAACAAGATCCACTTCCTCCGAATCCTGGGGACAGTGGGTGGGATTGCAGCTGAGAAAATTGGGAAGTATGTTAAGCGCACCTTTTACAAATTTGTATTTGAAATTGAAATTGCACAAGTCCAGAGAGGTACAAGCTTGCCAATGCGCCAATTTTTGGGGTTTACGGAAATACAAGAGAGCTTGGTGATCCATGTAAACAATTAACTCATGTTGGGCACCCTGTAACAGGTACTGCCAATGAGTCAATGTCCATGCTACGGCTGCCAACTCCTTATCATAGATGGCCCAGGATTGCTCCATAGAAGTAAATTTTTGGGAAAAGTAGGTGACTGGATGTTCCAAGACCTTGTGCTCTTGGAGAGCACTGCCCTCACTGCCATCAAGGAGGCATTGCATGCAACAATATATGGCTTGGCAGGATCTTCATGTTTCAGGATGGGAGGGGATAAAACACTTCTTTGATTGACTCAAACGCCTGCTGGCATTCAGGCATCCAGCAAAATGGTACATTCTTGCCTGTGAGAGGGTGGAGCAGGGCAGCCAACTGGGAAAGAGCCAGGGAAAATCTTTAGGAAAATAATGGTTCCAAAAAACTCCATAATTGTTTCTGGGTTGTCAGGGTTGGCCATTAATGGATAGCATCCCAATTATTGGGAGTAATCACATAGTTATCTTCAAGGATGAGGTTCCCAAGAAAGGTAACTTCCTCCTTATAGAACTCACATTTGGAAGGCTTGACAAACAACCCTGCCTTGTGCAAAGCAGCCATGACCGCTTCCAAGTCAACAGCATGCTGTTTGGGAGTCAGGGAGTGAACCATAGTGTCATCAATATATGTGACTGCGCAAGTGAATCGGAGATCACCCAGTACACTGTCAATCATTTATGAAACATAGTGGGTGCATTCTTCAGCCAAAAGGGCATTACGCAGAATTGGAAAATGCCTCACTTCATCCATATTGCTGTTAGCCATTCTTACCCTTCCATTACCTGAATCTGGTTGAAGACATTGACAAGATCCAATTTAGAGAGCACACGAGATTTGGTGATTGCTTGGCTGATCGTCTGCTCCAGGGGCAGGGGGTAGGGATTGTGAACCATGACTTTGTTTAAATGTCCATAATCCACATAGGGACAGAGGGAACCATCAGCTTTTTGGCAAAGAAGATGGGAGACGCAACTGGTGATGTCTCCTTAAACAACCACCCTTTTTAAGCATATCATCTAAGAAAGTGTTAAGTGCAACCTCCTCCACCGCTGTGTGGGGACACAACAGGCAGTTAATATTCACCAACCGTACCATCATATGGAATTCTAAATCAAATTTAGTGTGAGAGGGAAGATGGTCCGCCTTCTTAGAATCAAAAATACTCCAATAGCACATCAATTCTTTGGGAATAGCAGATGGAAGGTCCAAAGGGGAAACGAGGGAAGTAATGGAGCTTCAACCTTGAGTTTTCTTGAGAGTATTAACTAAAGGAAATTCTCCCCTCCATTTGATCATTGGCAAATGACAACATATTCGACTCTAGATAAATCTTAATATGTTGCTGGCGCCATCATCGAACCCCTAAAATAACTGGAAACACCAAGTTTGGCATTGCTGAGAACCGATTGCAGAAGCTGAACTGATGTACTGAGAATAAAACTGGCTGAAGAACTAGGTATGAGGTCTGGGAGGCTGAAGAAGCAACCATTACTGAAGGACCTCCATCCAGGTCAAGTTCCAATTCTGGGCTAGTTCAACACTCATAAAATTACCCGCAGCTCTGGTATCCACCAAAGCCTCAAAGGAGATGTGGTGAGACCCAACACTAATCTTCATGGGTAGTAAGAAGTAAGTGAAGTTCTCTCTATTGGTATTTGTGGTAGAATCCAGTGATACCAAAGAGATGGTAGTGGGGTCAAGGGAAGCCGCTAGGTTCATAGGGGGAGTAAGCTTGTTGCAAGCCAGATTGTCAGAACCTAGTGACAAGGGTGCAATAGCCATGGCAACTATGGGGTGTAGATTGGACATTTTGAGTGGAACTAGGCTATTATGGCCAGGGAAAATCTACTTCACAACCTGATTCAGCGGGAAAAGAAGGGACCATTGCTATGCCAATATCTATGAGAAAGGGGGAAATGTTTAGAAATGATGGCTAGTAAATTTTTTTCAGGCAAACAGCAAGCTAAAATTAGACTGGCCTGCCATCTTAGGTGCGGAGCATGCAAATAGCAAACCAGGATTCCAAAGGCATTGCTGCTGGTATGACGGATATGAAATAGAGAGGATTCTCGCCAATAACTGCTGATGAGCCAGAATATCATACTGGCACATAATGAAGTACCAGCCGAATATGGCCATTAACCCTAAGGGGTGTGTGAGTGCCGGTGGAAAGGGCAGTTTATTTTTCAACATAAAACTAAAGTCAGGGAAAGTTTTTTAATGGAAAATAAAGGGAAAAGGATGACCAACAATTCATCAGTGTGATGAAACTGATTAAATAGTGGTTGATTGATGTGGGAACAAGCAGGGATCAGTCCCTCAAAATTTGACTTAACCAAAATTATTTGGGGATGGGGGCAGATAAGCTCAATAGGAACCAACATCAAAAGATTCGGTGGCAGGCCAAGTAAAGTCAGTTTGACCTTGAACTACTGTACTAAGGCACAGCTGTGTCTTTAATGGTTGGCACAATGGCATCTGGCCCAACGTGCAGCGGGAATCTTCCAGGGCCACCCCACGTAGGGGTGGTCTCAATTGGTTGGGAACAGGTTTTAGATGCCCAACCCATTCATGCCCAGTCGCTGGGCCGTTTGTTTGGTCAAAAGCGTTGTGTCAGCCGCAACTCCCAATTTTTCACAAGGAGCTTTGAACTATCATCAATGGTGTCCAATGCTACTATCTGCACGTTGATGATCATCTCCAGCGATTTTGAGGGGATTTTAATTTTTATGATTACACTGTTGGCCAAATTGAAATCATCAGCAATTCCAGCTGAAGAGTCGACCTTCATCCCTTTTTAACTATGTGGATTCTGATCATTGGGCTCATTTCTAATCATTTTTGGGCCAAACAACTTTAGTTTGGAGATGTCAATGCAGATTTCTCTGATCTGGTGGACAAGTTCAGCTGAGGTGAGTGTAGGCACCGGGGGAGGGATCCAAAGAGGGAGAGCTGTTACCCAGCGCTCATCAACCATATGGGTGAGGTCACCCTGGGTAACAGAGTACAGCCACCCTCTTCATAACCTTAATACTCAGAAACGGGAAGAGGGTTCATAAACACACAGAGGACGTTCCCCTGGACTTACAACCATGAGTAATAGCCACAAATCCAAAAATTGGAGATCATCACCACTATCCCGCAGACTTATTAAACTCACAATTAGGATAAGTCCTTCTAAAAACTTTATAATTAAACAAAAATGGTGGAGAGGGGAAAGTAAAGTGACAGCGGTATCTGTTGGGGACAGCTACCTTATATGCTCTTTGAATGTTGAACTGGGACCAGGCACACCACCGTCAGGAATATCTTTGCAATTGAGTACTAGCGGATTGACACTCTAAATAGTTATGGAGACCCATTCAATTCCAACCTGCCAGGTAACTTGGTACCCAACTCACTGGCAAAGATATGTATTTCACTGCAATTGCACTTGGCACAATGGCAACAGCTCCACTGTATAAGTCCAGGGCCCAGCCCCTGCACCTGGTAAGGACTAGTATCCTTTCTAGACAAAAGGGGTCCCAACGCTCAGGTGGACCCTTGTTACAGTTGAGCGACTCGGTGTATATGGTGGATGAGCGCTGGGTCACTGCTCTTCCCCCCAAGGATCCCCTACTCCTGCCTCTTCCCCTCTCCTCTACCCTGTTATAGGTGATAGAGGGGTTTACAAGGAGGTTGCCCAAGCAAGGGTCACAGGCAGGCCCCTTGGACTCACTCTTTCTGTAAAATTTATTTTATTTAACTGAGGTAAGCTGACCAGGGGACAGACATTACCGAATATATGTAAAACTGAGGAAATAATCGACAAATATAAAATTAGGCACCCCAGGGTACTCAAGTTACCCCTGTTGCCAGCGGGACTACCAGGTATGGGGGTTGGTGCACTACTCCGAGGGGGTTTCCCTGCTATGGAACAGGTGTGAAGGAAAGGGTCTGTGTGGAGGAACCAGAGTGGAAACCATGATTCTATGAGCGCTTTTTGCCTTGGTCTCATATATCCATAGAGCCAGGCTTGGAAGTGCTCCAGTAAGTGGACATGGAATCTGTTAATAACCCCATGAATGGTTGGGACCGTGCCCTTGAACGCATCTAATGCAATTGTGTGGATTGTCCACATTGCAATGGGTATTATTAGGGAACAGAGGGTAGATGGGATCGGTGACTTGATCTGGAGCATGAAATGCTCTTTGATATCGAGATTTCTTGTTCGTTTTGGATCTTAAGCAGGCGTGCGACTTCCTGCCATATAGCTTTGGTTGGGGGGCATGTTTCTAGGCGGTGATGTAGGGATCCCTCCCCTCCACATACTGCACATGTTTTGTGGAGTGAGTTGGAATGGTCCGCCATCCTATAGGTCCTTCTCAGACAGCGCCAGGCGTTTTCTCTTATCCTTGGCTGTAGGAGTGGGTGGTGAGTCATTTTCCACATTGTCTTCTGTGTGGTTAAATCATAGGGAATGTCCAACATATCTAGGTATTCTATCCTAGCTATGCTTAGGGTTGTTGCGAGCATATCCCTATGGGGGTGGTTTTCTGGGTTTCTTAATTTGAATTGGGGGTTGGGTCGTCCCCTTCCCTGTATAGTACCCATGTTCTCTATGGTCCATCCCATACGGCGGATAGTTCAGAGGATATTTTTGAAATGAGGGAGGTTCCATGCGGACCCATTGCAGTAGGGTGCTTGGCAAGGTATGAAAGTAGTCTGGGTGGACTATGTGGGTTG
Source organism: Massospora cicadina (assembly GCA_022478985.1). Lineage (NCBI taxonomy): Eukaryota > Fungi > Entomophthoromycota > Entomophthoromycetes > Entomophthorales > Entomophthoraceae > Massospora > Massospora cicadina. Next base: position 59,895 of record JAKSZP010008407.1, read on the forward strand.
GTTAATTTGAGCGCCTGTGCAAAGTTAGTCCTTGCTGCTCTGGACCAATGTTGTTGCAGGAGGTCTGGAGCAAGGATTTCCTTTATCCAGGTACCTAGGATGTGATTGGCGTGGCTCTCAAAATCCATTAGTCCCATGCCTCCGCTTGAGAGTGGGCCAAATAGTGTTTCCATCCGTATAGGAGAGTGAGAGCCAGGCCACAGCTAGCCCTGGATAAGCGCGCGAATTGAGGTTATAAAGGCTTTTGAGACGGCTATCGCGTGGGCCTGGTATCACAGTATTGGGAGGATGAGCGAGTTAGCAACTGTAACTCGTCCTGTTAGTCCTGGGGTTCTTCCCTTGAGGGAGGCGACGCGTTTGGATACCTGTTGTAACAGGCTACTTTCCATTGTCTCATTAGCATATCCCCTGATTCTAGCCAGATTCCAAGGTGTCAGACAGGAGTGGTGGTAGGAGGTGTTGCAAAGGGTAAAATGATTGGGTTTTTTCTTCGTGTGTTGGCATGAGGTTCTGATGTTATGGCCCAGTTGTTTGTGTATTTGCCTAAGAGGATGATTTCTGTCTCCCTTTTGTTGAGCGATGCATTGCTCACCTTGGAGTATTCCTCTAGAGTGCGTTCCAGCTGTTGGGCATCTTCATTGTTTGCTATACCTGCTACGCAGTCATCCGCAAAGGCCAGTATCTTGACTGTTGGTCGTCCTTGTGCAGTTATCCCCATGAGACGTGAGTCAGTTACTCGGATGAGTGGGTCAAAGCTGAAATTGTATAGCAGTGGGCTGAGGGGATCCCCTTGTTTGATCCCTCTGTGTAGTTTAATCTTGTTTTTTAGGAATCCAGGTCCGCATACAGCCTTGGTTGCAGATTCTGTTAGAGCATCGCCCATTTTATGAATCTTGGTGGGAGTTTGAAGGCATGTAGACAATCTTTTAGGTATGGCCAGCTAACACGGTCATACGCCTTTTCCTAATCCAAGAAGACCAGGGCACCAGTTGCTTTGGATTGGCAAATGTTTGCAACAGGGTGAATGTTGTTCCAGATTGAACGCCCTGGTATAAATCCAAACTGGTTGGGTGATAGGACGTCAGATGCAATTTCACCTAATCTAGCTGCTAAAATTTTTGTTAAAATTTTTGTGTCAGTGTTGGAGAGTGCAAATGGGCGCCAGTTGGCCAGGTCCAACTTGTCACCCTTTTTAATATTAATTTATTGTGGGGAAGGCCGACCATGGGACGGACACTTCCAAATATGACTCAGAAGAGACAAAACTTAGTACCAGGGGAGGCACCCCAGAGTAGCGATGCTATCTCTTGTTGCCAGCGGGAACGCCACTTATGGGGAGGGGGAGGGAACGTGTGAAGGGGCTGTAGCCACTATTGAGCACATGTGGAGAAAGGGGTCTGATTTGATGAACCAGACTGGGAACCAGGAGGAGACCAGCTGTTGGCGACGTGATGGGAGATATCCAAACATCCACGCTTGAAAGTGGTCCACCAAATGAGACCGGAATCTGTGGACAGCTTCTGGGAGGGTGGGGATGGAGCCAGCGATGGCATCCAAGACAATCGTGTGGATAGTCCACATGGCGATTGCAACCACCAGAGCACGGAGGGAGGGTGGGAGGGGGAGGCCATTGATGAAGCAAACATATCTCTTGACAGACTGAAGGGATGCGTTTGATTCTGGCCTAGCAGACGTTAGACTTCGCGCCATATCACTTTAGAGGTGGGGCACTTCTCCAGGCGGTGGAACAGCGTTCCATACTGGCCACACACGACACAGGATGAGTGTAAAGCGTTAGAGCGCTCAGCTGTACGATACACCCGCCTCAGGCAGCGCCACACATGGGAGCGGACTTGAGGCTACAACAGAGGATGGTGTGCGTATTTCCAGATAGTCTTTTGGGTCTCAGTGGAATAGGGGATGTCCATCATGTCCAGGTAGTCCACCCTGGATAGGACTTGGGGTCGAATGGGGATCACGCCATCATGGATGGGTAGCCCCTGTACCTCTTGTGTGAACTGAGGAGAGGGGCGGCCTCTTTGGGTTGTATGTCCACTAATACGAATTCTCCACTCTGCACTTCGCATGGAGAGTAGGATTCATTTGTAGTGGGTTTTCGTCCTGTGAGGACCTGTGGCCGATGTGTGTGATGCGAGGTATTTCATCAGGGAGTGAGGGTTTGATGGATTGTTGAGGCCCAAGGCTCGGGAGAAGTTGGAGCGAGCTGCGTGGGACCAGTTTTGGGATGGGAGTGTAGGAGCGGTGACAGCCGCGATCCAGGTGCCCAGGATCTTGGCCGCATGGGCTTTGAAGTCAAGCAGGCCCATGCCACCTTGATGATGAGGGCAAACATGACCTCTAGCCGTACTGGTGGTGGGCGGCCTGACCAAAGCCAACCTTGCAGCAAAGCATACAGGGATTTGAAGAAGCTTGGGGAGAAGGGGATGGCGTGGGCTCTGAACCAGACTTTGGATAGGAGCATAGAGTTGGCAAGAACAACCCTGCAAGTGAGGGTAGTAGGGTGGGCTCTGAGAGAGGCGATTCACTTCGTCACGTTGTCCAGTATATGGCACTCCATCACTGCTGACGCGTATCCGCCTGCCTCCATCCACACGCCCAGATGGCGTACCAGTCCTATGGTAGGACGTGGCACAAAGGGGAGCACCAGTTGGGCAGTGTGTGTTGAGTTAGTGGGGCGAGGACGTGGGCGAGCAGATGGGCCAGGTTGGGAACTAATTGCTGGGGTCCAGCAGTTCTGAAACTGACCAAGGAGGATGATTTCAGTTTTTGAGGCGTTCAGTGCCGCGTTACTTACCCGGGAATATTCCTGGATGAGAGCTTCAAGCGCGCGTGCATCTTTGTTATTAGACACCCCCACCACGCAATCATTTGCAAATGCCATCATCTTAACTGGGGTTTGGCCTGGCACATGGACCCCAGTGAGGTGGGCATTCACATTTCGCAGTAGTGGGTCAAGGCTAAAGTTGTATAAGAGTGGGCTGAGGGGGTCCCCTTGTCGCAGGCCCCTTTGAGGGTGGACTACTTCTGTTAGGAAGCCTGGGCCATGCACTGCCATTGTCGCAGATTCCGTGAGCAGCATCACCCAGTTTATGAAGCGGGGGGGTAGGCGAAATTGATGGAGGCAGGCCCTTAGGTATTCCCAGTTTACTCTATCATAAGCCTTTTGTTGGTCCAAGAATACAAGTGCCCCAGAGGTTGTGGACTGGCATGCGTTAGCCACAGAGTGCACGTTATCCCAAATCGACCTTTAGGGGATGAAACCAAATTGTTCTGGGGAGATGGTGGCAGATGCTACAGTCCTTAAATGGTTAGCCATGATTTTTGTTAAAATTTTGGTGTCCTTGTTTGTTAGAGAAATGGGGCGCCAGTTGGCTAAGTCAAGCCTATCCCCTTTCTTGAAGAGTGTGACAGTAAAGGCCTCATGTCCTCCTGGTAGGAGGCGCGTTTCCAACAGGCTTTGGTTGAGTGAGGCTAGCAGCAAAGGGGATATATATTTAAAATATTTTTTGTAGAACTCATATGGAATGCCATCTGGGCCTGGGCATTTTCAGTTTGGCGCACCGCGAATAGCTGTCCATATTTCATTCGGAGTAATTAAATTCATTATTTCTGGGTATTGGAAAACGGTGCAGATATGAGCTCAGTCAAGAAATTCCGCCATTTTGGCTGGCTGAATTGGTTCAGCTCGGTATAACTTGGAGTAATATTTTTACATTTTGATTGCCACTTCAGCCAAAGTGTCCGCAATGGAATTAGATGATCTTCACACCTGTGTTCAGGCCACGCTCTGGCATGGTGCGAAAATTTTCTAAAGAAGTATGCGGTGCTCTTGTC
>JAKSZP010008408.1:0-63598 GCA_022478985.1 Massospora cicadina
GAGAGGGAGTTGACTCTGGGAGATTGGAGGGGGTGCCCACTGGAAGGGGGCATGAGCACGAAGGTATCCCATACCAATAGTGGGGTTAGCTGTTTCAACTGCTAGGCGTAAGGCCTCAGGGGACAGGTCTTGAATGGGAACCTATTGTGTGGGTTGTGGAATTGCTGCTGCGGCCACGCGGGATCGTTTTTGGCCTGGTTTAGGCCCCTGGGTGGTGGCTAAGAGGGCTTGTTTTCGAGCTGTGCAGCCACTATACAAGTGTCCAAGGGCGTTACACCATGAACACCGGGGGCGCTCCTGATCAGGGTCGACAAAAAATATCTCAGGGCATGCCCCAACTACCGCCACACGAGGAATAACCTCAATGTTGCGGGATACAGTGGGGGAGGGGATGAACGACGCCCTAGAAGTGCGAGCTTTTTGAGTGGGAGCATAGTAAGAGGGGACGCTAAAGTCCACTGAAAGAACAGACCCAAACTCCATTAAACCACGATGGAGCGCCAGATTAAGAGACTCAGGATCAACAGTCGTTGGTAGGTTGGAAAAAGTAATCCATGAAATTTTCTTCAGGTGAGAGCATGTGCGGGAGATGCAAAGAGATCCACGCGGAATAATGACCTGGAGGGTGGCAGTATGGTCAGCAAGGGCAGCTTCAGTGAAGCCCAAAAGATGTAGTGGCCCTCCACTGATTCATGGATGGTAGTGTTAATTGGGAATGTCTCCGCAATCGCTGCAAAGTATGAGAAGTAATCCTCCATATAGAATTCAACAGGACCATGCCCATAATAAAGGCGAATTGCGTGGGAGAGGGTTGAGCGAGGTAGAGCTTTTTGCGCTCTAGTTTCAGCCCATTTCTTCTTAACATCAGCAATAAACGCCACTTCACGGGGATCAGCTTTGGGTAGCGTTAGTGCCAGAGGTTTTTGCCACGCCCCAGTGGCTCCTTTGGTACGTTTGTGTTTGCTTTGGGCTGCAATCGTGGGTTGAGTGTGAGCTGGTAGTTTAGACAAGTTTGCGGAGTTCCCTTGTTGCTGGAATGTTACAGCAGTTGCTGGCGTCATATTAAATTGAGGGGCGGATTGTTGGGCCTCGCTAAATTGGGGAGGCCCATCCAGATTGGAATAAATTCCAGCCAATTGGGAGGAGGGAGATGTTTCATCACCATCCCAATATATTTGGGTAAATTCAGCCCGAGTATTTGCTGTGATTTCGTGGGCAAAACTTACTGGCTGATTGGTGAATTGGTCGTTTTCAGTATATGGAGATAAAGTTCCGACTTGAGAAGTGCCAATTATTGGGTTTAAATGGGATGGGTGAGATTGGAACTGGTGTGAAGTTCTAAAATCCGAACCATTTAAATCCCCATTGGGAAGAGTAGATTGTCCCAATTTGGTGCTTAGTGAACCAGAATGGCGGCTAATCCAACCTTACATCCGATAGTTTGGGGGCCAGGTGATTGTTGGGCCTCGCTAAATTGGGGAGGCCCATCCAGATTGGAATTAACTCCAGCCAATTGGGAGGAGGGCGATGTTTCATCACCATCCCAATCTATTTGGGTAAATCAGCCTAAGTATATGCTGTGATTTCGTGGGCAAAACTCACTGGATGATTGGTGAATCGGTCGTTTTCAGCATATGGAGATAAAGTTCCAACTTGAGAAGTGCCAATTATTGGGTTTAAATGGGACGGGTGAGATTGGAACTGGTGTGAAGTTCCAAAATCCGAACCATTTGAATCCTCATTGGGAAGAGTAGATTGTCCCAATTTGGTGCTTAGTGAACCAGAATGTGCGGCTAATCCAACCTTACATCTGAGGGTTTGGGGCCAGGTAGCTGGCTATTGCCCCTCATGGAGGGAGCCAGAAACACGGCGTCAGCAATAATAGATGGGGCTGAATTAGCTGACACAATGGGGGAGGTGAATGCCTGGATGGGCTGAGTTGCATTCAACCGATCAGACACCATTAAAACAGCATGGGTGATGGCCTCCTTGGTTGGAGGGGGCCCAGAGGGTTGGTGGGAGGCAGCGCACACAGAGCTGTTAGGTGTGCAGGTTGCAGAAGTGCGATCAGGTGAACTGGCGCTAGTTGAAGTAGCTCCAGGTTGGGGGGTGGTGCCTGCTTTCATAGCCGCTGCTTGAGAGCGGGTGATTCTGGTTGACCCTGAGGTGGGTAACCGAGGGTTGCTTCGTTTGGGGATGGTGCTGGCTCATTTGGCAGAGCCTGCGGGTTCTTTTGCGGGGTTTCCCGCCATATTTGCTAATAGTTTTCGTAAATCTCTTTAGTGGAGCTAACTTTCAAGGCTGAATTGATTTTTGAAAAGTGATGCTTAGCAGAAAGAGATTAATTTCTCTGGGGCGTAACTATTATTTTGTTTAAGTGACTGTAATCCATACAAGGATGGAGCGATCCATCTAATTTTCTTACAAAGACGATAGTGGAGGCGATGGGTGAGGTCTCCTTGAGCAACCAACCTTTTTTAACATATCGTCCAACCAGGTATTGAGTGCAACCTCTTCCTCCACTGTATGAGGATACAACGGGCAGTTGATGTTCACCAACTCCACAGTTATCCGAAATCCACAATCATACCTAGTATGTTTTGGCAGACAATCTGCTTTTTCCATGTCAAAGATTCTCTGATATTGCATTAAGCTTTTGGGAAAATTAGCCGGAATGCCTGCGGAAGTAACTAAGGTAGTGATAGAGCTGGTTCCTTGTATTTTCTTGAGGGTGTTGATCAAAGGGAACTCTCCCTCTGAATCATCATTGGTAAATGACAACATACTAGACTCTAAATGAATCTTCACATGTTGTTGACGCCACCATCCTGCACCTAAGATCACCAGGAATACCAAGTTCAGCATGGCTGAAAAACGATTGCAGAAGTTATATTGGTGGATTGAGAAGTGTATCAGCTGGCAAATGACATATGAAGACTGGTAAGCAGATGAGGCCACCATTACTGAGGAGCCCACATCCTTTTCCAGTTTTAATTGCTGTGCCAACTCAACACTCATGAAGTTCCCCACTGCCCCGGTATCCACCAGAGCTTCAAAGAAGACATGATGCGGACTGATACTGATTATCATAGGGACAAGGAAATAATTGGAATTCTGTTTATTGGGAGATTCAACTGACTCCTGAATGACTGAAGAAATAACGGGTATTTTGGGACCAGGATCAGGGCTCTTAGCTGGGGCGAAAATTGGAAGTATGAGTGCGGGGGAAATCATTTCCTCTGTCTGGGCTTGAACAGAATCATTAATAGTTAACTCTGGAAACGCCAACTCGGACTTGGGGGTTATGGCAGGGTTGGGACCCACGTCAACTGGTATTTTGATGACAGGCGCATCGTCTACATCTTTGTTAGGAAATCCTATCAAAAAGTTCCCCTTCTGATATGGGAAATGTGGCGAGGTAACGCTTTGATAGTAGTTGCAGTGGCACATATTTGATCTACTGATTCCTGGATGGTAGACCAGACCACGTGATGAGCGGAAACTGAATCCAAGCTCACTCTAAAGACTGCCTGAAGCATATCAATAGATAGGCCCAACGCGGGAGCCAGCACATGAAAGGTAGAAATCAGAGAAGCCAAACTAGGGGCTTCAACCATGGCAAGGAGCAGTCTGAATAAGTGGTCTAATTGGGACACAAGGGTTTTAAGGCGGCCGATACAACAGCCTTCAGGGGGATGGACTCTCCTTCTTGTGAGGAAGAATGCAAAAGACTTCTCACCCAATGGCGGGCATCTCCATCCACGGCATCTAACAACGTGAGCCCTTGTTGGGCATGAGATATTGCAGAAGCATTTTTGAGTGCAATTGTTGTCTGCATTTGTACTTTGGCAAGAGCATCGAGAACCTGATTGGCGATCTCTTGGGAGGGGATACTTGATCTTTTTCCTGGGCTGGAGCAAGTAAGAAAAGATGCAGCCTGCACATCTTGGGTGGCTTGAAGAAGGTTTCCCAAAATAGAGCAGATGCTTCTCCCAAAGTCAGAAAGTGACCAAAGGAACAACAAACAACACACAACTGATTGTACGCTCATCTGGGTGAGGGTAACCACTGTGGCGCTTAATTCAAAAACCAAGGCGGAAGTGGCTAGGAATAATATTTGGTCGATTATGTCATGGAAATGGCAGAAGAAGCTTAGACTGGCCTGCTTTCGGGATGTGTGAGCACCCAAAAAGCAAGCCAGAATTCCAGAGGCATTGATGACTGTACAGCTTGATATGGAGCCAAGAAATGTGATACCACGAAGTGGTGGTGCAACAATAGGCTGAGGAGTATCCCAATGACAAACCACACTGAACCCATTCCCAACTCAGTGGTTCTAGCTGCTAGAGGTGGGAATACTGGGATAGTTTTGACGAGATTCTTGGCTTGAGAGGCCATCTCATTGGGGGCGATAAGGAGATGGATTCTTTCTTTCCATTGATGGACATAAGGCCATAAGATCCCCATGTATTGTTGTTGAAAGTTCATAAGAGCGGGGTTGTAAAGCCAAAAGTGTTGGACTCGCTGGGCCCAATTGGTGATGTAGGTAACCATAGTGACCAAAAGAATTGGTAAAGCCCACCCAGAGTGCGGGGTGATGGGCCACCAGGGAAATACCATCTGGGATGCGGTCAGAATGGAAAATAAAAAATTTGGTTTTTTTAGGTAAAATATTATTTGGAAAGGAAAAAAGAAAATTGACCAACTATTTTCTCAGTGCCATGCAACTGATTAAATAGTGGTCAATTGGGTAGTGACAGGATGGGGTCAGGGTCCATAAAATTGACCTAACCAGAGAATTGTTCAAGAATGGGTGGGCTTATTCTTTGGGAACTGACATCGCAAAATTTGGCAGTGGGACAAGTCTCTGCCAGTTTGACCTCAAACATCTGAACCAGGCTCATCTACATTTCTGATGGTTAGCATGACGGCGTTTGGCACAATGGGCAACGGGAATCCCCAAGGCCAGCCCATATAGGGATGGGTCCATTTGGTTGGTAATGGGTTCAGGATGGCCTACCCTCCCAGCTTGGTCATTTAAACGTTTGTTCGGTCAACAGCAGCACATTGGGCACAACGCCCAAATTACTATCAGAGGGCTTCAAACCCTCATCGATGGCACCCAATATTTGTTCTACTGGTTTAGTGATTAAATTGGAACCATCAGGCAATCCAGCTGATATCTTATTCTTCATGCTTTTACAGCCATTCAAATTTTGGGCATTAGCCAGATTGCCAGCTGAATTAGATCTGACCGATTTTTAAATTGGTAATCTTGGCACAGATTTCACTAATTCCTCATAACAGTTCTGCCAATGTAAGTGTGGGTTTTGGGGGTGGGATCGAAGCGGACAAGCTGTCATCCATTGCTCATCTACTATATGAGCAAGATCGCCCTGAGTGATGAGAGGTACTGCCATCCTCTTTGGTGACTTTTTATTCAGGAACGGGAAGATGACCCAATTGAGAGCAAAGGATGTTCCCCGAGACTTACAGGTGGCTTATCAAGAAGTCTTCACCAGTCACCTTTCCCATAGTTTTCACTCGGAAAGCAGATGGCACTCTGCGCCCTTGCATCAACTATGGCCACCTCAACAACATCACCATCCCTGACCCCTACCCATTGCCCTTAGAGAAAACCATCGCCCAAGCCATCGCCAAATCCCAGGTCTTCTCAAAGTTGGATCTGGTGAACGCCTTTAACCAGGTGAGGGTGGCGAGAGGACAAGAGTGGCTCACAGTTATCCACACCCGCTGGGGTCTTTTTCAATTCAGAGTGATGCCCTTCAGACTAAAGAACGCACTGGTCACCTTCCAATGCCTCCTTGATGATGTGCTTGGGGACTTGCACTTCTCATGTGCTGTAGCTTACATTGATGATATTCTGATCCACTCCCCTATCCCCAGATCAACACGCCAAGGATCTAGAAGCAGTGGTGGCAGCCCTCCACAAAGCAGGGCTTTTCATGAAACCCTTAAAGTGCAAATTTTTTTGGGATGAAGTGACCATCTAGGTAACCTCGTACTGTAGGATGGATATGCTGTTCCCCCTCTAAGCTTGAGGCGATCCAGTCTTGGCCTACCCCTACTACACAGAAACAACTTCAAAGTTTCCTCAGCACCATCACCTTCTTAAAAAAATTCTCCCTAGCCCTCACCCAACTGGCGGCACCCCTTCAAGTGGTCCCCAGAATGCCAGCAGGCCTTCAAGTCTATCAAGGAGGTTTTCCTCACCGCCCCAGTCCTGCGGCATGCTGATACCTCCCGCCCCTTCATTGTAGCCTGTGACGCCTCATCGGTGGTGGTGGGTGCCATGCTACAGGAGCATGAGGGGGTCGAGCACCCAGTGGCCTACTACTCCTGCAAATTCACTTCCACAGAACAAGTGTGGCCAATATATGACAAGGAGCTAGTGGCAGTGGCATGGTCAATCACCCACTGGAGATACCTCCTGCAAGGCGCCCAGCACAAAATCACCATTCAGACTGACCATAAAGCATTACTATACTACCGCAAACCCCAGAAGTTGGGGCACCGCCAAACTCGCACATACCAGGACCTATGTGGGTTTCATTTTAAATATGAATTCATAAAAGGCCCTCTGAATGTGTTGCTGGACATGCTCAGCCAGAACCCATCTCTATCACCCAATGGTGGAGAGGACCTGCTAGAGCTTACTACTGTAGTGCCCCCATCCCAAATCCTCTCCTTGGCCCCTCTGACGGTAGCTTTTGCCGACCTTGCCACCAATGCCCGCTCCTCCTCCACGTCCTTGCTGCCCAGACCTGTTTCTCCAAATGGTTAGATCTTTATACTGACCTATAGTCTTTAAGTCAGAAGAGATTCCCATACACTCTGCGGGAGGGAACCATCTGGCTCTGCGATCAGGTTTGGGTTCCCCCATCTCTACAAAACTGTGTTATTGAGGAACACCATGTCCCCCAGACTGTAGGCACCCCAGCATCAAGAAGTGCGCTGCTCTCATAAAGAGAACTTATAATTGGCCAGGGTCCTCAAAGGACATTTCCTCCTGGATCTCCCACTGTCTCACCTACGCCTGGGAAAAATCGGCATTCTGGGAAGAAGGGGTTGCTACACCCCCTGCAGCAGGCGGAAGGCCTGAGGACCTCATTCTCAGTAGACTTCATCGTGGAGCTTCCCCCTCTCACAGCTCAGATGCTATCATGGTAGTCGTTGATCAATTTACCAAGTTTGCACTCTTCATCACCTGTCTCTCTTCCATTACCGCGATGGAGACCTCAGATTTATTTGTCAACCATGTCTTTGCCATGTTTGGTCTCCCCAAAGAGATAGTGAGCGACAGGGGACCCCAGTTCACCGCCCGGTTCTGGGAAGAGTTTCTAACCCTCCTCAGCATCAAGACCTGAAGATCTACGGCCTACCACCCCCAGTCTAATGGGCAGACTGAGTGGGTGAACCAGGTACTGGAGCAGTACCTGCGCTGTTATGCAACAGCCTCGCAGGACACTTGGGCCAAAGACCTGCCCCTTGCACATTTTGCATATAACAACTCACTCCACTCCTCAACCAACCTCTCCCCCTTTGAGGCCACCCTGGGTTACAACCCATCCTTCTAAATTGGCCCCCAGCTTTCCTCAGCAGTCCCTGCAACTGAGGAACGGGAGTGTGTGCACTCCACAAGACACACAACCTGGTTTGTGAACATTTGACAAAGTCCATCGAGGATTACAAAAGGTTTGCTGACCTGAAGCGCCTCCCTGGACATGAGATCGAAGTTGGCTCCCTCATTATGCTGGACACCCACAATCTTATCTTAGAAGCCCCCACCTGGAAACTCACAGCCAAATTCTCTGGACCCTTTGAGGTGGAGAAGGACTTAGGCAATGGAGCCTATTATTTGAAGCTGCCCGCTCACTGGAAGCAGCATAACGGCTTCCACAACTCCCTCCTGACCCTTTCAAAGGGGAAAGGCCAACATCATCAGAGCCAATCCTCATTGGGGAATCCCAGGAAGTGGAGGTGGAGGCTATCCTGGCTTCCCGGAGGTCCCGCAGATCTGTTCAATACTGGTTGCCTGGAAAGGCTACCCCTGATATGAGAACAGCTGGGTGAGTGCATGCGACTGCGCAAAATTGCAAGGACCTGATAGAAGAATTCCACAACTCCCACCCGGCAGCCCCCATCCCCCCAGAAGATCGCAGCCATACTGGCCATAAAGCTCCCAGAGAGGCACAAGAACTATGCCCTGGTCCATGCCCCAGGTGGGGGCCTTCTTCCTGTCAAAAAGGAAAGGGTAGTGTAAGTCCTGGGGACCATCCCCTACAACTGGATAGGGAGAAGCATCCCTTTCTGACCAAAAGGGGCCAAAGGCCCAAGTGGACCCCCTTTCGCAGTTAAGTGACCTGGCGCACATGGTTGATGAGCGCTGGGTGACTGCCCTTCCTCCTAGAAATATTCAGATCTCTCCCCTCCCCCTCCCCAATCCATGGTAAAATTAATAGAGGGGACCTGCCAGGAGATTATGCAGGCCAGGGGCCATGGGTAGGCCCCTGGGACCCCTCACTCACTAGGGGAAACTTACAAAAATTTTGAAGAAACAGCCAGTTCTAGTATTGGATCCCAGTCTGAAAATTCTGGGCTAATAGAGCTGGTCCGGACTGGTTAGGTCCAAAATCATATTGGAACTCGATTCAGGTTTGAACCAGGTTACAAGTGACTCAGACCAGTTGCCCCTACCCCCTAGAATGGATCTGGAAGGGTTGGATTGCATGGACAATCAATTGAGAGTTCAGACCAGGTTGCAGACAACCAGGCACCAAGGCCACAGCCCCCCAGAACAAATCCGGGAAATCTGAACTGCGTGAGCAGCCTGACTCAAATGGTCAAGGCCCAGGTCAGTACCATCAACTGGTCTAGCTCTAAAAATTTGGGAAAATCTGCAAACGTTTTTTCAATTTTTGCCAAGATTTTGGGCATCCCTCCACTCCCCCACCCGCCAGCCAACCAAACACCATCACTGATCCTCAATCACCCAATCCCCCAGCCTCACACTATGCAATTCTCCCAATACTTAAGGCAACTGCCCTGCTGATGGGCAGTTTTTGGTTCATTCTCTATTCTCCCCATGCTTTGCGCTAAAATATAGCCTGAATACCCCAAACGCCTTGCCACAGACTCCGCCTGTTTGTTTTCTGGTTCAAAATTCCGCTGATCGATCCAGCAAAGTATGCCACCACCCAAATATTCCTGATGATCGCCAAATGGGACATCCGGTTGCTCGACCCCACCATGTGGCAGTGCATCATATCCGCAATAAACTGCCTCATTATCGATGATGGAGTCAACTATCCATCCATTTTTTGTACCTGTCAAATGTGAACCTGCCCATTTGCTTTGCCATCAGGTTTTCCGAGAGTGCTCCCCTATCAGAGCAACCTCAAGGCGCCCCCACCCTGATGCCTGTGGGTTCACCCCCACAACTGGATCGTCCGCCACTAATCCCACCCACCTGAGGGTTCCAGAGTACCCCAACCAAGGGGGACTAGGCCCTAACGCTTGTCACGGGTCCATTTTCCCCACAACAGCACCCCTGTCCGCGCGGTGGGTCTTGTGCCGCCCCTCTCTGGTGCACAGACCCACCTACTTATAACCAAAAGCCAGCAACTGTGAGCCCTGGAGGAGTTGTCATCCTCCCCGCCTCTCCCGCTCTTGGGGGTTGCCCCTGCAAGACTCACGGTTGCCCCCATTGCAACCATCTGGTTTTCCTTGGGAGCCTTTGGTACATTTATATACATTTACTTTCCTCAAGTCCCCACTAGATCTCCCTTCTTCTAGTCGCATGGACCACTGTGCCCTTGGCATTCTGGGCTCTCCGCAAGGTGCTTAAACACCCCAACTGGGAGCCCAGTCTAATTCTTATCAGCTGCATCCATGACAAACGCCTGATCGTTATCCCAATTAAAGGTAAGTAATTTTGGAGAGGGCCAAAATTCCAAGTCATGACTGTATTAACTGCCTACTGGGATTCATCCTTATTTCAAGTATCAATGAGAGTTGTCATGATTTTGATATGACTGGAGAATAATCTTGGGACAGATGGGCGAATTCCACCAACATAGTATCAGTTATGAATATCTGAGTGCCTTGAGATGAAGCGATATTGGGATATAATGGGTCTTATTGGATATATGAGTTTATTGGATTGCCTCTATATAAGGTGATAAGGCGATGTTGATATTTGACAAATATGAAGCAAATCGCCTAAAAATAGGGCGACAGCGGATTAAGGATAATGAGCCAAATTTGAGGAAAATCAGCGGAATATAATAACCCAAGCAATGAGAAATAGTATCGCCTGAAGCTGATGTATATAAGCGAAATGGGCAATTAAGAGAGGTAGGTTTTTTAGTACAAACGAGATGGGACAGTAAAGACGCTGTATTTAAAAAAAATAATAAATAAAAAGAACTAGTTGGGGCAATTGCTCCTAAATTGATATTTTTAAGTGCATCTGAAGGACTGACAATCTCCACATTGCTCATCTGTTGCTCAGAGGGCTCAACCTGTTCGAATAGCCTGACAAATCCTAACAATTCCGTCCAAAATTACAAGAGTATTCTCTGGAGTCATTATTGAAATAGTTGAAAATGCACTAGGATTGTCCTTTCAATAAACACTTTTCACATTATTTTTCTCATATTCCAGTTCATTATCATCCAAATCAATCCCTAGTTGAGCATATTTACATTAGTGTCTCCACTCCATGGAAAATCTTGGTCTACTATCAGTATTATCCCTTAAGAAGGTGCAAGCCTTGTCCAGGGGAGAAGACCAGCAGATATGAGCATGTGAGCATAGTCTTCAAACTATTCAGTTATTTCAATAAGTCCCAAATTAAGGCAGATCCCACATCATCAGGTCATATTTTGAATTCATGGAATTGATTGAATTACTTTAAATTCGACCTAAAAATCATTTTAATTATGCTCACAAATATTTTACCTAATTACGAGGCCACATTAAATAACTCCACCATATGTGGCCTAAAGCTTCTAATATATATTTATCAGCTATTCATTCTGGAAGCCAATAAGTTGTACCTTTACACCTGGACTATTGGAGGAGCTCCTACTTAAGTTTAATACTAATTTAACCTATGCTATGAAGCTATCACCAGGAGATCAAGAAGCATTCCCAATGAATCATGATTACCCTTATATCTTCAACAGTAATATAAATAGTATTGTCTTATTTTTAATAAATTACTTTTTCAGCAGAATAAATTTTAATTTTTTAAATTTCATTTAGGGAGCTGACCATTATATGGACACTTCCAATATGTAAACTAACAACCACTAATATAAGCTAGAGGCACCCCAGAGTAGCTAACGCTGTCTCCAGTTGCCAGTGGGAACGCCAAATAAAGGAAGGGGGTCTCATGAGTAGAGGCTTGCGCCACTATTGAGCACGTATGAAGGAAAGGGTCTGAAGTGATGAACCAAACTGGAAACCAGAATGAGACCAATTGCCGTTGATGGGATGGTAGGTAAATAAAATAACCACGCTTGAAAGTGGTCCATAAGGTGTGACTGGAATTGGCGTACAGCTTCCTGAAGAGTGGGAGTAGAGCCTTAAATGGCATCCAAGACAACTGTGTGGATGGTCCACATTGCAATTGCTACCACTAAGGCTCAGAGGAAAGGTTGTATAGGGGAATTCAAGAAAAAAGGCAAAAGATATCCTTAGTAGGCTGAAAGGCTGTGTTTGAACTTGACAAAAGAGACGTTGAATTTCACGCCAGATCGCTTTTGATGGAGGGCACTATTCCAGGCGGTGTACCAAAGTTCCATGTTGGTCACACACAACACATGAGGAGTTTAATGCGTTGGATCGCTTGGCAGTATGATATACAAAATTCAAGCAGTGCCACGCATGGGAACAAACATGCTGCTGCAAAAGAGAATTATGGGCGTACTTTTAGATGGCTTTCTGGGTTTCTAGGGAGTAGGGAATGTCCAACATGTCTAGATAATCCAACCTGGCCATGATAGGGAACTCTTGGTATCAAACTGTTCAGAACGGCTTGGCCTTGTACTTCCTGTGTGAAGTGGGAGTAGGGCGACCCCTCTGGGCAGTGTGCCCACTGATGCAAATTCTCCACTCAGTTCTCCGCATGGAGAGGAGAATTTGTTTGAAGTGGGGCGGCGTCCCATGTGGGCCCGCATCAGAGGGATTTGAGGAAAGATATTTTAACAGGGAATGAGGGTAGATAGGATTGCGGAGGCCCAGGGCATGGGAAAATTGGAGTAGGCTGCATGTGACCAGTGTTATGCTTGGAGTGTGGGGTTGGTGACTGCAGCATTCCAAGTGCCAATTATTTTGGTGGCATGGGCCTTGAAGTTAAGCAGGCTCATACCACACTATGGGAGGGCCAAACAAGACATCCAGGCACACTGGCGGTTGAGGGTCTAACCAAAACCACCTTTGCAGTAGGTCGTATAATGAGGTAAAGAATATGGGAAAAATCAATAGCGTGGGTCACAAACCAAACTTTAGATAGGAGCATAGAATTGGCCAGCACAACCCTGCCTGTGAGGGAAGTTTGGTGGGCTCTGAGGGAGGCAATGCTTTTTGTGAGATTGTCCAGGATATGTTACTCCATCACCAATGATGCATACCCTCACGCCTCCAGTCACACACCCAAATGGCGTACCAGACCAGCAGTGGGTCTTGGCACAAAAGCAAAATTGGGGTGGTATGGGGTTGGCGGGGAAAGCGAACCCATGATCTAGCTGTTGAAGCAGGTACAAAACGGGGTGCAGGTGACCAGAGGGCTTGGAACTGACAAGGAGAACGATTTTGGTTTTGGAGGCGTTAAGTGCAGCGTTACTTACCCTGAGGTAAACCTGGATAGTATCTTCAAGCACACGTGCATCATGATTGTTAGACACCCCAGTCACACAATCATCAGCAAAAGCCAACATCTTGACAGGGGTTTGGCCTTGCGCATGGACCCCAGTAAGGCGGGCATTCTTGTTGCATAAAAGTGGGTCAAGGCTGAAGTTAAACAAGAGTGGGCTCAAAGGGTACCTTTGGTGGAGGCCCCGTTGAGAAAGAACTACATCAGTGAGGAAGCCAGGGCCACGCACAGCCATTGTGGCAGATTCCATAAGCAACATCACCCAATAAATGAACTGATGGAGGAGTTGGAACTTGTGGATGCAGTCTTTGAGGTAATCCCATTTGACTCTATCATAAGTCATCTGCTGGCCTAAAAAAACAAGTTCTCCAGTAGCTGTGGATTGGCAGACGTTGGCTACAGTATGTATGTTGTCCCAAATAGACCACTTGGAAATGAAACCAAATTGCTCAGAGGAAATGAGATAAGAGGCAACTTCACTACGCTGTTGGCCACAATTTTAGTATATAATTTAGTATTTGTTTTAGTAAGTGAAATGGGGCTCCAGTTTGACAAATCCAGATTATCCCCTTTTTTATACAGCGTTATTGTTAAAGCCTCCTGGTCTCTGGAAGGAGGCGCATTTCTAACAAACACTGATTCATTGAGGCAAGCAACAATAAGGAAATAAATAAAATATTTCTTATAAAACTCATAAGGAATCCAATCTGGACCTGGGCATTTCCTATACGGTGCACTGCAAATGGCATACCAGAGTTTATCCCAAGAATCTAAATTCATCAACTTTAGATAACAGGAAATGGTGCGTATATGTGCTCTTTCAAGAAATTTGTCAACTTTTGCTGGTTCAACTGGATTAGAGCAATACAATTTCGAGTAATATTTTTGAATTTCTATTGCCACTTTGGCCAGAGTATCTGTGACAGAGTGGTCCAGCCGCCTCACCTGTGTGCAGGCCAAGCTCTGTCGCAGTGCAAAGAATTTTTGAAAAATAATTGGTACACGTGTCTCCCGCCATTATTTTTTTGCCTTATGCTGCACACAAACACAATGTTTGTGATGCCTTACCAGTGCGTTAAGGCAAGCGGACACTTTGGCCCACTTGCAACCCCAAGCTGGGCAGTAGCCTGCAGCAGAAACATTAAACTCCAGGTGGTCCACTTTTTCAAGCATGTGCATAATTACTTCTGATGCAGCCTGAGAGTGACATGATGAGAGGTGGCATGCCTGGAGGATGATATTTGCTTTGAAGGTTGACCAAGTATAAATGGGTCCAAACAGAATAGTGTGGCGAACTCCAGTGCTGAAGTTTCATTGTCTACCCATGAGGAAAACCTGGGCAACGTGATCTCGTCTGGACGAAGTCTGTACCACTTTGGTGCCTGTGCCACTGGGTGAAACAAAGAGAAGGAAATTGACATCAACCTTTGGTTGGAGAAATCAATTTTTGTCATTTTAAAGTGTGCAACCTGAGACCAAAAATTCAATGGGGAAAGAATAAGGTCAATGCGGGACATTGACCTCAGCTGACCGTTGTGCACATTGGATGAGCCATGTTGGGAAACAGCGGTGCATATTTAGGTTGTTTATCAATTAGCCCCAGAAGTGGCTTTTAGAATGCAAAGTTTAACATGCCCCTGCAGGGGTAGGCGCCAAAGGCCATCGGTTGGTGCCTGGGTTGGCCCAGCAGTTCATGTCACCAACCACAAATGGGTCAGGGGGAAGCGGGAGGGAAGTAAAAGCCAAGAAGAATTCCTGGCGAGCTCATGCACAGGCCGGGGCATAAATACCAATGATAGCATGCACTTCGTCATCCCAAAAAAAGGACACTACAAGCACATGACCATTGAGGGATAAATATTATAATAAATTTAAAATTGCGGGTTGTATGTATAAGCACCCCACAGTGCATGAACAAAAGGAAATGGAGGGGAGGAGCATGGTTGCCTATGTTTCCTCTGCATCATGCAGACAGTGTTTTTCCTGAATGGCCAGGATGTCCACAGGTAAATTATTTTAAAAAAACTTATTTCTCTAGCCTGGGATGGCGAGGTCTTGAGTCTAGCAATGTTCAATGTCCCTATTGTGAAGGCTTCCCCCATTTCACCTCAGGTGCAATGGAAATTGCCCCCTTGCCCTTCCTCCAGGTCGTTTTCATCATGAGACATGGAACCACATGTTCAGGAAGCAACAGAGTCAGCTCTGTTATAGGGGTCCTTTTTTATAAACCTGGTCAATGAGTTTGGTATGTTTCTTGGTTTTGGAGGAATTTTCCTTCTGTATAAATTTTTGGGTTACTGTGTTCCTGCTGTGCACCATTGACAGTCAACAAAAATTTGGGAGGTAAATGGGTGGAAGAATCAGTTTTGATTGAAACTTGGTATAAATTCTCTGGAAAATCTGGCTCACCCATTGAGTCCTCAGGCTGGTTGTCCCAATCTGATTGGTGAATGGATTTATGAGCTGCTTCAGCCGCAAATGACCTGATGTCATCCTGGGTCTGGGCAGGTGGGATCACAGATGTGATCATGGCTGCTTCCTTGGCCACTGCTCTGTGGGCCTGCTTGGCCTTCTTGCGCTCCTGTGGGGACACAGGTTTGACTTAATACAACACCCCTTGCACGCCCACGGGAAAGCGGCGTCAGTGTCTATAGCTGGTTCATAATGGGTGTCTGCACTGCGCATTGCTTTGAGTAGGATTTCATTTTGTGTGATGCCCTCCTTGGAAGGGCAGGTTGGGGCCTTGTGGCTAAAAGTGCGACAAAATATGTAGATAGGGGGCGCGCTATCCACTGTGACATGGAATGGGCAGAATTCCCACCCTTCAATAAACACAACTGCAGTGAGAGAAATTTGGGTCAAATATTCCGCAACAACTGTGGATGGGGTGATTACAGCAATTGCTTTGTCCGTGCACAGGTCTGGCATGAGCGTAAAGCATTGCATCTCAAAGGAGTGATTTTCCCCATATGCCTTAAGCCCAGCCATTAGATGGTGCCACAGTACTGTGCGCCTAATAGTTGTGGTGAGGAAGTCAAACGTTACAAAAATTTGGTTTGATTTGGTCCTACTAGTGCACTTTGTCTCAATCATCCGTTGACTATCTGGGAGGTCTACCACCACATGCACCTGTGCAGCTTCATCTGCTGATTTTTTATTTTTTGAACCTGAGATCTAACCAACCGCAGGTCATGGAGTGCAGTGCTACATATACTGTGGCTGGGAAATGGTTGTGCACATCTCCACGGAACTTTTCATAAAGCGCCATTTGATTATTATCCAGGAATACTCAAACCCCATGCTCCACTGATGACAGTAACTGGGAATGCAGAGTATTGATGAACTGGTTACACTTCTCTTGCCAGAATAAAATATTCAGGGAAATACTAACCACTGGTTTTTTGTTTTTATCTAGGCCACCGGTGTTGCTGGGGCGTTTACAAATTTTTGATAGTGCAGAGCCCAATCCTGTGCCATTAACTTTGCAAGCCCAACTGCTACCCAGCTTTGGGTGCACACTAATCTTCCTCAAAGAGATTATCAAACTTATTTAGACTTAAATCAAATATTTTGCAATTAATGTTTACAACAAGCGAGAAAAATTTTAGCATAATATATTATTCATCTTATATTACTAAGTTCTCATTTTATTCTAATGAACAGAGTCTCATCTAACCATGCATCTAAAGTAGCCCCTGTTCTCTCTGCTGACTATAGCCTCCTGCAGTCAGCCACCATATTGGGTTTCCCAGCGTTAGCACCAATGAGCTCATCTAGCAGAAACCTGATATCTGTTGCTCACTGCAGGGGCGCTTCCAAGGTTCAACCTGAGGAGTTTACCCAATCTTGGACAAAGAAAATTGATCTACAGTGATCACACAAGATACTGATCTTCTGACCTACCTCCTCTGGAATGGCCAAGACACAGTGACAGTGGGGACCAACTTTTCAAAGAAACCCAGTGAGTTTATCCCAGAAGACTTCATACACTTCAGAACTCCCAGTCAGTTGAAACCTTTGCTTGACCTGTTAAGAACGCCTGAAGAATTTGAAAAAGATGTTATTGAGCAAAAAAGCCAGCATCATAATGAAAAAATATTAAATGAAGTCAATAGTTTATTACAAGGATCAAGCATCACGTTTCAAGAGGATGTGGGATGCTAAGAGAGAAGAAGCTTTTGAAGATATTATACAGCAGAATGACTATTGGGCGCTAGGACCTGTCTACTGTGATGAGAAAGTTATGTTCAAAAACATTTTAGCTTTGTACAAAACCAAAAAGAAATTGGCTAAACTACAACACATCCTCCAGTCAAAAAGAAAAGATCAAAAACAATCAGAGTGCTCAAATTTTTATTAAAAACAATTAATTTTAATACTAACACTAATATTTATTTAGGTGACAAAAAACAATTTTTAAATTATGCGGCCGTTCCTCTCTCTACTGTTTCAGAGCAGAAAGTGGAAATGAAGCCCATTTCCTGTTTGGACCTAAAAGTATCAAATGGCAAATCAAACTTGACTGATGGGCCTTACAAACTAATTAAACCGATCAATATGGGAAAAGTTGAGAGCTAATTTCTAAACTTGAAGTTAAGACTCAAGAGCTAATTTCTAAACTCTATGCTGGAATCAAGCCACGAGAGCCCTGTGGATTCTCCAAATATATCCAGCACCTTGAATTACCAAAAGCACCTGAAAAGGATCCTGAAACTTATATCACTGTAAATAGTGACATGATTGATAGCTCTTTCCTGGAAAGCCTAATGCTTGTCAACCCATCAGCTCACCTCCAAATATTGGGCCAGATCTGACTAAAATAAACAGCAAGATGAACTACAAATTGCCCAATCAGAATACTATGGTATTAATTCCAAACCAGGATGAATTGGAGATTACCCGTTTAAAATACAAACTCCAATCTTTTCATCAATGATTATCGCCTCCAATTCAATATAAAGGCTCTCATCTAATTTTGTTTTGAGTTGAATCATTCAGCCAATCACTAAGCCAATTAAAATCAAAATTCCTCAAGTTCTAATCAAAATGACTGACCATCATCAGAGAGCGTTTTAAAACTTCACTTTAAATTATATTAGTTAATTAACCCACAAGAACTGGACAAAAATAATCTGTTAATTAATATCAGAATTTTACTTTAAATACTCCAACATCAATTATATCTGCAGGGACCAAAACTTACTTCCCTTGGATAAGGCTTTAGGGGGCTATGTTGGGATTCTCCCTTTACAAGGTTCAAGCTTTGTCCAGGGGAGAAGATCAGCAGATATGATAATGTGGGACATAGCCTTTAAACTATTTAATTATCTTAATAAGTCTTAAATTAAGGCATATCCCACAGCTTCAGGTCATTTTTCAAATTTGGTAAAATACTTGAATTACTCCAAATTTGACCTAAAATCATTTTAATTATTTTATGAATATATTATTTAATTACGAGGCCACATTCACCCAACTTCACCATCTGTGGCCTAAAGCTCCTAATATATGTACCAGCTATTCATTCTGGAAGCCAATAAGCTGTACCTTTACACCTGGGCTATTGGAAGAGCACCTACTTAAGTTTAATACTTATTTAACCTATGATATGAAGCTATCACCAGGAGATCAAGAAGCTCAGCTGACCTTCCAGGTGGTACATGATGAAGGACAGGCCATGTGGAAATCATAAATGACTGATGAATCACTCTTCACCATTCCCAATGAAGCATGATTCCCCTTATACTTTCAGCAGTACTATAAGTACTGTTTTATTTTTAATAAAGCACTTTTTCAGCAGAGTATATTATTCATTTTTCTATTCTAATGAACAAAGTCTCATCTAACCTTGCATCTAAAGTAGCCCTTGTCCTCTTGACTGACCATAGCCTCCTGCAGTCAGCCACCATATTGGGTTTCCCAGAGTTAGCACCAGTGAGAACATCCAGCGGAAACCCAATATCTGCTTTTCCCTAGTTAATAAGTTCTCTCAACTTCAACTCCAAGTACACTTTTACATCAGTAAATCCTTTATAGTTTTGATTTGTTTTCTTACAATTAAAAAATTTTCCCATATAAATCATTATTTGTTTGTCACGAATTTTGCAATCCACTACAGCAGACCCACTAGTGTACCAGGCCAAAAAGTATGAGGACTGCTGGCTCTTAATGTTTTTCTTTATAATTGTATCACCTCCTACAAGCCCACGTCCAACCTATCAACCTAGCAGATTAACAACTTCGCCTTGGCACCAATGGCCTTTTTGGGAGTGCACTGGTGGTCCTTAGCCCCCTTCCTGGGTGGCCCGACCCCTTGCTCATTCTACCTCATGACCAATCGCCTACACCTCTTTGGTGTGCACTGGGAAGTCTGCCCCCCATCTTAGGCAACCTGGCTTTCATGCTACATTAACCTCATGGCTGAAAACCATCAGCCCATTGTTGTTGGTTGCCAGTTGGACAGGTCCCATTGGGAGTTTCTTGTAGGGATGAAATATAGGAGTTGGCAGCGCCAGCCACTCCAGGTGCATCTCTCTGCACCTACCTCAGGGATTTTCAGTCCCACCTTTAACAACCTAGCCGCTTTCAGTAATAACAATAAATAAACGTGGGCGAAAGATAAGTGCTCTGTTAGAGAACTATTACTTTTAAACTAGGCTATTTCGCCTATCAAAACCCATTGGCATCCTTTGCTAGCGCCTTCATAATTGTCACCCTTCCGCTGATACTCATCACAAATAATTCATCCTTCCCAAACACCAAATTTTAATATTACTCATCTTCAGCATCAGTCGCTGATCCATCTACTTAATAAAACATATTCACTGAATGAATGACATAATGATTGACTAACATCCTAAACCTTCAAGTCTGATAGTTCAAATCTATTTGGGTGAATGGGTTTGAATTGGCAAATATTATCTAATATGAAACTATTGAGTCTGAAAAGTATAATCTATTTAGGCGAGTGGGTGAGTATTGAAAATACTAGCTAATAAATCAAACAAATTGCTCACCTGTTGGGATTTTTGCCCATATTCCCAGCCTGCTAGATTACCAGGAATCGCTATGGGATAATTCCCTAAGGTGAAGTGAATTATAAATTAGTTGGCCCAAGTTTCAGAGTAACTACGTTTGGGGGATTTTTGGATATTCTCCTGGTCATATGCGTCAGGGATTAATCCAGACGAATACTTGAGATATCATTGGGCGGAGTTGCTGACGAAATAGGGGCATCTGATAGTGAATAACTATAAGGTGTACCAATTGGGATTAGGACAGGTTTCATCAATGACTGATTGGGAATGAATAGCAAGTTGCAAGGCAAGTGATGCCACCTGCAACTAGCGAATCAATAAGTTGGTGCATGACTTGACTTTATGGGTAATAAGTCCCATTACCTAAGTAAGTCGCTATCCAAATATGGTTAGTTCACTTGGATCAAGAGGAAAAAGTTAGGGACACGTTTTCTGACTCTTTCTGTTTAGGTCTTGAGGATGTCCAATGACGGAATCCTAGCCAGGATGGGGAAGACCATCGCTGCTGAGATGAGGATGAGTGATTCAATGGCAATGGCTGCCGTTTCATTGAAGATTTGTCAACTGAGGGTTAGATGACCAAATCCCCACTATAAATTCCCTAGGGATTCACTTAAAAAACAGTATTTACAAGAATAGAGTTATATAGTTCTATTGTTTACATCTGGTATATAGTTTAAGTAGTAAACTATCATCAGCTTTCAATTGTGCTATTTTTCATAAGGATATTATTGCTGTGTGCAATAATTGGAAGACTCTTAGTGAGAAGAGTAAAGATCTGAGTGGGAATCTAGAGAAGAAAAAGAAACAATCAGGGATTGCTACTGACTGTGTGTTTGACTGAAGAGACTGTCACCAGGGAATCTCAGTGAAGATCAGGTTGGACAGAATGAAGGAACAAATACTTAAGATCATGACATCTTACGTACTTAATCAGGAATACTGGCCGAGTGTTGGGCTGAGATATAAAAATTTATACTCAACTATGGATAATAGTCATCATATTATTATCAACCAATAAATCCAATATACTTTACAATGTAGACGAAGTGCACAAGAAAACTGAACCTGCGCAGTAAAAAGATTACTTAGGTTGTTTACCAATAATAACCCAATAATAAATTTTTACAAGTTGGTGCTCACTACAAGGGTAGTTGAGTTATAGAATTTATAAGAATATTGTACAAAGACGAGTTATGCAAACTGTGGACCTAGTTAGCCACTGTGAACCAGAATTCCTTAAACTCTGAATATCACTGGGAATTTGCAGCCTTTGAAGAACGAATTGCCAAGGTGGAGGAAGGGATAGATAATGTTGAAAGCTTCAGGAATGACTTACTTGGAAAATAACTTTCTTTGAAGAAGAAAGAAGAGGACCTCGTTTGAGAGGTCTTATACTGATAAAATGGAGTGAGAAGAGGATTGCGTTCATTTGAGAAATTTTGGAGCGGATATAGAGCGACTAATCAAACAGGTGGAGGAACTTAAAGCTCACAAATGTGCTTGTGAGCCCAATATGGCAAGCGATGCCAAAGAAAGAAGTCCTTTCACAATACTTGGGAAGTTGAATACCCCAAGGAACATGCCAACTGCTTTTGCTGCCATTTCAGAGATGATGCCTGAAGTCACTCCTCAAGTTAGCTGAGTGGCCAAACCAAGAGAATTGGTCAGAGATAACTTGGAGGAATTTAAGGCAACGCCAAAATTGCCAACATTCCAATTGGGATAACGCCCCCGCATTTTTCTGACTGTTTGACATGACCATGTATGACTATGGGGATTGTCAAAAGGCGTTGACAGTCATGAATTGCCTAGACACTGACTGCCAGAACTTAGTGTTACCTCATCTGGAGAGTGACAGCTGGTTGTATGCTGAGGCAAAGGCGGCCATCATGAAAGAGTTCAGGAGTCAGACATGCATGTCAAAGCGCAAACAGGAATTTATGGGAATCCAGTTCCATAAAGATGAGTCTCTAGCTAGCTTTGAAGATTGGTTTTACCAGGAGTCGCAGATCCTGGTCAGAGCAAAAGTACTGGATGACTTTGATGCCAGAATCGCCTTGCAAGCGCCCCTTTGGCCCTATCATAATTTGCATTGCATGATGTCTTACATGTTTGTGACGGAAATAACTACCTCACAAATGGTAGATAATTTGAAGATTTTGAGAGCGACATTTGATGCCCCAAATAGAAGCTTCAAATCTAATCCAGTACGCAATCTGAATCCCACGAAGGGAAATGAAGTAGCTAAAGAGATGACCAATTGAACTGTTCCAGGGAATAGGCCTGAAGAATTCAGACGGTTGAATAAGAAGGAAAAGGTCTGCTACCTATGTGGTGGGAAAGGACATTTCGCCATGCACTGCAAGAAGCCAAAGGATCAGATCAACATGGTTCAGGCAAAAGAGTCAGCTGCCACCAAGGAATCGGGAAAAGGGCCCATGGCATAGATGGGGAACAGTCTAGAGCTGCGGAGAGGCATGTTCCTCCCAACGTTATGACTGAGGAAATTGATATCAGCTATCTGTTAGTAGACATTGACATACAGGATCAGGTGTATTAAGTGGTCAATCTGGATGTAAATGCAGTGACCAGAGCTGGGGAGAAGAGAATCGACCCTGAGATAATCAAGAAAGTTGCCCGGCTATATGCCCAACAACTGGCAGACAAGATGTGAACTGCTGAGAATCCTGAAGAATTATCTGAAGTCCAATTAGATGAGGCCAATTTGTTGATCCCCCTCAGCATGATAAAGGAATCATTTCCTAATTTATCAGCACAAATTATTCACACACTCAATTTGGCTAATAACGCTGCTATTCACTCAGTAAACCCTATATTGCAATACTATGAGTGTAAATATATAGACATACAAGTGAATTGAGTGTGAGTGAGAGCAATTGTCAACAGTGGAGTACCCATCAATATTGTCTCAACCAAGCTGGTAAAGAGGATGAAGATCTCATCAGACTTGGAACATAAGAAGGAATATGGGACAACTGGGCCAAACACCACCATCTCCTGTGGAGCGTATAGCATGTTGCCACTATGATTCAGGTCATTGGTGGTATCTGCGCCAGCAATAGTTTTGGCCAACCAAATCTATGACATTCTGATTAGAACAGAGTTTATATGCAAATATGGAGTTAAATGTAACTTTGAGGATAATACGTTGACCATATTGGGTCAGACGTTATCATTGGTATATCAGAAGGATGGTGAGGCTCCACTGAATCATAGAAACAACTTCATCAATCTTATATACAATGATGGCATTGTCCCAATTTGGTACCAATTTTTTTCTAGGAAGTGACACAAAATGCCGGCAGAAATCCTTGAGAACTGGGGAATTCCATTGAGGATCAATGTAGAGAGGACCATACCACCAGGATTGCAGATGATAGTCGACATGGGTTGACATTGGAGATATCTGAGCTGTTGTATGGGGAGATTGGAAGCCCATGGATTGTGTCCAAAGTGGAGCCTTGGGTGGCTCCTGGGACATAATGCTGGGCCATGGAGAAATTCGAGTTCTCCTGGCGAATTTAAGTGAAAAACTGATTAAAATCAAGAGGAATCAGATCATCGCATTTGTTCATTTGATCCTGACAGCTGAATTAAGAAATTCCATGACTTTGGGACTCTCAACAAGATGGTTTACTGGCTGAGGTAACTGAGAGCATCAACATATTGGTTGATCGAGAGAAGCTCGCTGATCTGTTGGAAGGCCAGCAAGAGGAGGTGCTCAAACTATTCGCAAAAGTATTAGGAAGTGTTTGCTCAGGATGACCACAATTTGGGATGCGCACAAGACATGATCCACAAGGTTGACACTGGGGAAAATTTGCCAATCATGATGAGACTGATCTGAGGATAAAAACCACTGAAGTGGTAGTGGAGGATGAAATCAGCAAACTAGTGAAGCATGGGCTTCTAGTTGCATCATCAAGTCCCTGGGAGAGTCTGATTCTGATTGTGAAGAAAAAGGATGGCTCCAACCAGGTAATGACTACCAGAAGCTGAATAAAATTACAAAGAAGGATTCATATCCCTTACTTAGGATTGATGATGCACTAGATCAATTAGAGAAACGAAGTATTTCTCCACAATGGATCTGATCTCAGGATATTGGCAGATCGACTTGCCAAAAGAAGACTAGGAAAATGTGCAGTTATTACTGCGCAGGGGCTATACCAACCATATAGAATACCCCAGGGTCTATGTAATGCGCCTGCAACGTTTCAGAGGGCCATGTACGCGATACTTAGTGACTTGAAGTTGTCATGCATCCTGGTATACCTGGATTATATAAATGTGTTCAGTAGGACGTTTACTGATCATCTAAACCACTTGGAAGAAGTATTCAAGCAACTGTCCGTGGCTAACTGAAGATTTTTCTGAGGAAGTGCCACCTCTCTAAAAAAAGAGTTAAAATATCTGGGCTTCATAATCAACTCCAGTGGATTGCAGCTGCAAGCCCAGAAGATAGAAGCCATAGAACGGATGGCTCTGCCAAAGAGTGTCCGAGACATCCAAATGTTTCTTGGGATGGTTGGATACTACAGAAGATTTATTTGGGACTTCGCCCAAATAGTTGAGCCCTTACTTCATTTATTAAAGGATCCGAAAAAAGGATACATATGGAATGAAGAGACCCAGGACTCCTTCAATGAGCTACGCCGGTATTTAATAGATTCACTGATTCTGAAATATCTGAATTTCGATCAGGAGTTTATTATTCAAACTGATGCTTCATTGATGGCAATCGGCGCCATACTAAGCCAAGTAGACAAACTTGGGGATGAACATCCTGTGGCATATGTGAGCCGGACACTCTCAGCCACTGAGAGGAATTACACTATGACTGATCATGAAAGCCTTGCAGTCATTTACACATTTAAGCAGTTTCAGGTGTACATCCATGGAATGCATTTTAAAGAGGTGATGGACCACTCTTTGTTGCATTGGCTTCACAATTTGAGAGAGCCAGAAGGATGACTGGCTTGATGGGCACTTAAGCTCCAGGCTTATGATTACAAGATTGTCCACCAAGTGGGGGCTTCTCACCAGAACGCGGATGGCTTATTGCGGTTACCAATGATCCAGATGGTATACCCGCAGGCGGATGAGCTATTCCAGAGAATGGTCGAAGGAAGAATCGAGGATGAGCCTTGAGAAATCCAAGGTGCGCTTAGAAAAGTGATGGAAAACACTGATACTGTGGATGGACAAGTGTTTAAGATGATTAACGGGAAACAGTTATTTTTCCCAAAGCTGTCAGAAAGAGCAGCTATAGTGCAAGCAGCTCACAAGGTTGTTGGCATGGAGGCCTGAGGAAAACAACCAATCATATTCACCAGTACTACTACTGGGAATCCACAAACTCTAATGTCACAGATTATCTAGCTTGTTGCATGGAGTGCCAACTGAACAAGCCACATAAGAATACAACTGGATACTGACTGGTCCGCCCTGTATTTGCCTGGCACACAGTGTCCATTGATGTGATGGGACCACTGACAATGAGCACAGGGGGAGTCAAGTACACTATAGTTGCCATCGACCATCTTATGAGATGCTTCAAGACAAAGGCCCTAACAAAAGTAGACACTACCAGCACTTCAAGGTTCATCCTGGATCAAGTAGTATACTGGCATGGATGTCCGCAGGTCCTGCTTAGCAATAATGGGGCCAACTTCACATCTCATGTGATCCTGCGATTAAGTGAAATAATGGGGATCAGAGGAGTCATGTCAGTACCCTACCATCCGGAGATGAACAGACTGGTAGAAAGGGTGAATGGAGCGCTGGCTGCAACGCTGAGGAAGCTGGTCTCAGGAAGTACTTCCGCATGGGGAATGTACCTGAGTTCAGTGACATTCGCCTACAATATCAGTCATCATACGGCGATGGGAAAAAGCTGTTTGAGTTGAAGTATGGAAGAAAGGGCCGTGTTGCTGCCAATTTTATATTTGGTGGTGAAACCAACGTCAGATCTGAGTGGCAACAGTACTTGAACTGACTGATGAATATCCTGATTGATATGCAATTGCAAGAAATTGATACTAATTTGAAGAGAAGGATAAAAGAAAAATTGACAGATGATAGGAACTGACTGGCCTTAGCAGAATATTGAATAGTTGAAAGAGTAGCCTATTGTGATATGCATGGTTTTGGAAGAAGAAACAAACTAGATGCGTTTTGGTTGGGTCCATTTGAAGTTATTGCCAAGATGGTGGCTGATGCCTACTCCATCAAGAATCTCTTGGATGGAAGAGTTGTGAATTGAGTCCATGATAAGTATCTGAAGTGATTGATTGATGAAAAAATAAAAGAGTTCCCAAAGGACTGATGAACCATTAAGTTGGTCATGTCCTGATGATTAGGTCAAGTTTAAAAAAAGGACCTCTGAACCAATCTAGATGGTTAAGTCCGAAAAAAGGACCTCTGAACCATAGAAAACTGGCAGGTTTAAGTACCCAGGACCCAGTTTGGGGAAAAAAATAAAAAGATGGACCGCTGAAATGAAACAAGGTCAAGTGCTATGGAAAAAAGAAGAATAAAAATAGAAATTGATAAAGGATATTGGAAAAAAGAGATTATAAACCGCATAGAGAAAAAACTGATTTTGTCAGAATTTTAACCAGATGAGATCCTCCAAAGATTAATCATTATTTGGGATGATATGGCCATTCCCAGTGGAATGGATTATTGACTGAAGTTCGTGTTATTTAATATGATTGCTGGTTAGTTTCTCACCATTTGGGGTTGAGACAAAATAAGTAATCTGCCAAGTTTGGATTTAGGTTTGAGTGGGCCAAAAGGTGGCCCTGAATTAGTATAAGGACCACCGGCAACTAATAGCTGAGGATGATCCAATTAATATCAGTCAGTAGAATCAGTGTTTGACGCCAACTGCCATTTGTGGTCCATTGTGGGATTTCCAGCAGTAAGCTGGTATATTTGCTTCAATCATTCATCTATGAATTCACTGCCTGATAATCTGATGTTGGTGGATCCAACAATTATGAGTTTGAGGTGGCCAAGGGTTGTTTCCGGTGCCTCATTTATTATATCAATTATCGCCTGAATAAGGCAATTCCTAATCAATCATGTGATAAGTTGAGAAGAGATTTTAAATTTATTGCGGGGAAGGCTGACCATGGGACGGACACTTCCGAATATGACTCAGATGAGACAAAACTCAGTACCAGGTGAGGCACCCCAGAGAAGCGATGCTATCTCTTGTTGCCAGCGGGAACGCCACTTATGGGAAGGGGGAGGGAACGTGTGTAGGGGGCGTAGCCACTATTGAGCACGTGTGGAGGAAGGGGTCTGATTTGATGAACCAGACTGGGAACCAGGAGGAGACCAGCTGCCAGCGACGTGGTGGGAGATATCCAAACATCCACGCTTGAAAGTGATCCACCAAATGAGACCAGAATCTGTGGACAGCTTCAGGGAGGGTGGGGATGGATCCGGCGATGGCATCCAAGACAATCGTGTGGATAGTCCACATGGCGATTGCAACCACCAGAGCATGAAGGGAGGGTGGGAGGGGGAGGCCATTGATGAGGCAAACATATCTCTTGACAGACTGAAGGGATGTGTTTTATCCTGGCCTAGCAGACGTTGGACTTCGCGCCATATTACTTTAGAGGTGGGGCACTTCTCCAGGCGGTGAAACAGCGTTCCATACTGGCCACACACGACACAGGATGAGTGTAAAGCATTAGAGCGCTCAGCTGTACGATACACCCGCCTCAGGCAGCGCCACACATGGGAGCGGACTTGAGGCTGCAACAGAGGATGGTGTGCGTATTTCCAGATAGTCTTTTGGGTCTCAGTGGAATAAGGGATGTCCATCATGTCCAGGTAGTCCACCCTGGATAGGACTTGGGGTCGAATGGGGATCACGCCATCATGGATGGGTAGCTCCTGTAACTCTTGTGTGAACTGAGGAGAGGGGCGGCCTCTTCGGGTTGTATATCCACTAATACAAATTCTCCACTCTGCGCTTCACATGGAGAGTAGGATTCGTTTGTAGTGGGTTTTGGTCCCGTGAGGACCTGTGGCTGATGTGTGTGATGCGAGGTATTTCATCAGGGAGTGGGGGTTTGATGGATTGTTGAGGCCCAAGGCTCGGGAGAAGTTGGAGTGGGCCGCGCGGGACCAGTGTTGGGATGGGAGTGTAGGAGCAGTGACGGCCGCAATCCAGGTGCCTAGGATCTTGGCGGCATGGGCTTTGAAGTCAAGTAGGCCCATGCCACCATGATGATGAGGGCCAAACATGACCTCTAGCCGTACTGGTGGAGGGAAGCCTGACCAAAGCCAACCTTGTAGCAAAGCATACAGGGATTTGAAGAAGCTTGGGGAGAAGGGGATGGCGTTGGCTCCAAACCAGACTTTGGATAGGAGCATAGAGTTGGCAAGAACAACCCTGCCAGTGAGGGTAGTAGGGTGGGTTCTGAGAGAGGCGATTCGCTTCATCACGTTGTCCAGTATATGGCCCTCCATTACTGCTGACGCGTATCCTCCTGCCTCCAACCACACGCCCAGATGGCGTACCGGTCCTATGGTAGGTCGCGGCACAAAGGGGAGCACCAGTGGAGCGGTGTGTTTTGAGTTAGTAAGGCGTGGACTTGGGCGAGCAGCTGGGCTGGGTTGGGAACTACTTGCTGGGGCCCAGCAGTTCTGAAACTGACCAAGGAGGATGATTTCGGTTTTGGAGGCGTTCAGTGCCACGTTGCTTACCCGGGAATATTCCTGGATGAGGGCTTCAAGCGCGCGTGCATTTTTATTATTAGACACCCCCACCACGCAATCATCTGCAAATGCCATCATCTTGACTGGGGTTTGGCCTGGCACATGGACCCCAGTGAGTTGGGCATTCACATTTCGCAGTAGTGGGTCAAGGCTGAAGTTGTATAAGAGTGGGCTCAGGGGGTCCCCCTGTCGCAGGCCCCTTTGAGGATGGACTACCTCCGTTAGGAAACCTGGGCCGCGCACAGCCATTGTTGCAGATTCCGTGAGCAGCATCACACAGTTAATGAAGCGGGGAGGTAGGCGGAATTGTTGGAGGCAGGCCCTAAGGTATTCCCAGTTTACTCTATCATAGGCCTTTTGTTGGTCCAAGAATACAAGTGCCCCAGAGGCTGTGGACTGACACACATTATTTACAGAGTGCACGTTATCCCAAATCGACCTTCTGGGGATGAAAATGAATTGTTCTGGAGAGATGGTGGCAGATGCTACAGTCCCTAAACGGTTAGCCATAATTCTTGTTAAAATTTTGGTGTCTGTGTTTGTTAGAGAAATGGGGCGCCAGTTGGCTAAGTCTAGCCTATCCCCTTTCTTGAAGAGTGTGACTGTAAAAGCCTCATGTCCTCCTGGTAGGAGGCGCGTTTCCAGCAGGCTTTGGTTGAGTGAGGCTAGCAGCAACGGGGATATGTATTTAAAATATTTTTTGTAGAACTCATATGGAATGCCATCTGGGCCTGGGCATTTTTGGTTTGGCGCACCACAAATGGTAGTCCATAATTCATTCAGAGTAATTAAATTCATTATTTCTGGGTATCAGAAAATGGTGCAGATATGAGCTCTGTCAAGAAATTCCGCCATTTCAGCCAGCTGAATTGGTTTGGCTTGGTATAACTCGGAGTAATATCTTTGCGTTTTGATTGCCACTTCAGCCAGTGTGTCCACGATAGAATTATCCGATCTTCGCACCTGTGTGCAGGCCATGCTCTGGCATGGTGCAAAAAATTTTTTGAAGAAGTATGCGGTGCACTTGTCGCCTTTAGTGATGCATGTGGCCCTGTATTGGACACAAACCCGATGTTTGTGTTGCCTTTCAAGTGCGTTGAGGTGGGCTGCTGCCTCCGCCCACTTCTGGCCCCATGCAGGGCTATATCCTGAGGCTGGAATGTTGGACTCCAAGTGGGCCAATTCTGCCAGCGCGCACGATATAACTGCTGATGTGGCTCATGAGCATCTGGATGAGAGATGGCAATAGTGGCAGATGGTGTCTTTTTTGAAAGTTGCCCATGTGGAAATAGGGTCCGCACAAAACGGTGCAACAAACGATTTTGCCAAAGTTGCCTCTTCCACCCACGTGGAAAATCCTGGCGATGCAAGCTCTGGGGGGCAGATTTTGCACCAATGTGGGGCCTTTGCAACTGTGACAGGTAAGTGGTATGTTATTGAGACCAGTCGGTGGTCGAAGAATTCCATTTTCGTTGTTTTGAAGTGGGAGATGTGGGGTTGGAATTTCGCCAGCGCTAGAATAAGGTCAATGCGGGTCATGGACCTTAATTGGCTGTTGTGGATGTGGGGACGCGTCATGTTTTTGAGCAGTGGGGCATGTCGCAGCAGCGCATCCATTAACCCAAGGGTGGCTTTTAGAATGCATAGTTCTACGTGACCCTGTGGGGCGTGGGGTGAGGGTGGCCACCGGTCCATTGGTGAGATTAGCTAACAGTTCATGTCGCCGATTAGGAAAGAATTGGGGGGTAGCGGGAGGGATTTGACTGACGAGAAAAATTCCCGACGCTCTTGTGCACCGTTTGGGGTGTAAATGTTGACGATTGTGTGTGCAACATCGGCCCATGAGAAGGTGACAATGAGCACTTGGTCATTTAGGAATGTTTCTGAA
This sequence comes from Massospora cicadina, assembly GCA_022478985.1. Classification (NCBI taxonomy): domain Eukaryota; kingdom Fungi; phylum Entomophthoromycota; class Entomophthoromycetes; order Entomophthorales; family Entomophthoraceae; genus Massospora; species Massospora cicadina. Next base: position 30,593 of record JAKSZP010008408.1, read on the forward strand.
GATGTAAATTTGAAAAAATTGTTTTTCTGAATTAGCACCCCACAGTGCTTTGACCAAAAGGATAGGGATGGTAGGAGCATTGTTTTCCAAGCATCCTTGGAACCTCATGGACAGTGGGTTTCCTGGATGGCCAGGATATCCACGGGTACGTTATTTTGTAAAAAACTCAGTTTCCTAGCCTAGGACGGGGAGGCCTTGAGTCCAGCAATATTCAGCGTCCCTAGAGTAAAGGTTTCCCCCATCGTACCTTAGGTGTGAGGGGTGGGCCCCCTGGCCCACCAGCCTCTTCCAGGTCCCCACGGGCTTTCACAGCAGCGCGGGTATTAGCAGCAACACTATCAGGGTTTTTGTTAATTTTTGCGGAAAAAGTTGCATTGGCTTTGGCCTTCACTTTTTGTTTTCCCGATGTCAGACGAATTTTTTGCGGTGCGGATAAGTTCGGTGCACCGTCGAGTGGGGCAAAAAATTTTTTTTCAGTTAGGATAGGTCCCAAGTCGGTTTCAACTGGGGCTTGGGTGCAGCGATTGGGTGAGATCAAATCTCCCATTGGATCCTCAGATTGAGTGGCCCATTCAGCTTGGGCCTCCCAATCTGATTGGGTGATGGATTCCCGAGTTGCTTCCACCGCGAAGGTCTCCATATCCTCCTGGCGTTGTGAGTGTGGGAAGGTGGTGGTGACCTTGGCCGCTTCCTTGGCCGCGGTCCTATGGGCCTGCTTGGCCTTCTTCCACTCCTGCGGGGAGATGGGCTTTACCAATAGGTAGCAGCCTTGTGCTCCCCATGGGAAAGCCTCTTTGGTGCTTGCAGTTGGTTCATAGTGCACCTCTCCACTGGCCATGGCCGCCGGGGGTGCTCTTGGAATGTAACACCCTCTTTAATGGGGCATGCGTGTGCCTTATGGCTGAACGCATCACAGTGGGTGCAAATGGGGGGCGCGCTGTCCACGGTTACCCAGAATGGGTGGGTGGTGTGCCCTGCGATATCAATAAAGGTGGAGTGCAGGATCTGAGTTAGGTCCTTCACAATCTCCTCAGTTGGGGTCAGAACTGTGATGGCTTTGCCGGTGCACAGGTGTGGCATCAGCGTGAAATGTTGCATTTTGAAAGATTGTATTTCGCCATATATGGCGAGACCATCTTTCAGGTGTTGCTCCAAAATGTCACGTTTTACCATAGTAGGCAAAAAGTCAAACGTGAGGAAAATTTGGTTTGATTTTGTCCATCTGGTGCATTTAATTTTGACAACCTGTTGCCCTTCGGGGAGGTCGACCACTACGTGCACCGCTGCAGCCTCATCTGCTGCTATTTTGCTTTCAAAACCTAGGTCCAGCCAACCGCACAACATGGGGTGAGGTGCAACGTACACCGCGGTTGGGAAAATTTTATGTACATCTTCACAAAATTTTTCCCATAGGGCCATTTTTTGGATGTCCAGATACACACAGACTCCAAATTCCACCGACGAAAGTGGCTGGGAATGTGGCGTATTGATGTACTGGTTGCATCGTGCTTGCCACGCGAGTATCTCCGGGGAAATTGTGACCGCCGGTTTTTTAGATTTTTTTCTATTCCGCCGGATTCTCCGGGGCATTTTCGAATGTTAGAGGCCGCGAGCCTTCCGCCTGCTCCTCTTGCCTTGCTTGCCCAACTGCTCCCAGACATGGGCGCATACTAATCCCCTCTATGAGATTATCAAACTAGATTTAGTCTTGAATTGAATGGGTTGCAAAAGTGTTTGCAACGAGAAAGAAAAGTTTAAGTTGAGAAGAGATGTTAGCGAAATGTTGAGATATTCTGAGTCAAAGTGAGCAACTGAAGTTGTTTCCAGTGCATTATTATCAACTCAAAGGTTGAATCCAAATTTGACATGTAATTAAATTAATTGTTTATATGGATCACCAATGACTTAAGGCTGAGGATGAGCCAAAACTAATTTTGGACATCGAGGAGGATGGATAGAGAGGGTTGACACCAGAGAAGAGAAGAGTGGTTGGCTGGAAGAACCAGCGGAAGAGCCAATAGGTCAGCGGTGAGCGCAGTAGCCCTTATGTAAATAGTATAAATACCTGGCGCTTCCTTCTTAATAAACACTCCCTTTGCCTATTATACCTTTGTTTATAAGTTTGTTATTTATTTCGTTGGTTGGTGTTTAGGCTAGGTTATTCCCAAATGGCGCAGGTGAAATGCCAAGGGGTTAGCCAGCGCTGCTGGCCCTGTCACCTAAGGTGAAATGGCAAGGGCTGACCAGAAATTATACTGGTTAGCCTGCCAACTAGCAGATCCCATATTTGAATTTCCAACAAATACTATTTTTATTTTTATTTTTATTAATTTTCCTCAATGTGGGGATGATTTCGCCTATGTCGCCTCTTGGGGGAGGGAGGATGGATCGTGGTAGAAATAAACAGCCCATCAAAATTGATGTGAGATTGGATGATAGCATGGTCTAGACCTATATGAAACCATGTTCTTTGAGCGTATGCAGAGCCCTGTGAGAAAGTACTAGGGGAAGGGAAATTGAGATTTCAGATGAAGCCAATTGTGAAACCCCAGAGCGGGGAGGAAAGCAACAGTATAAGAAGAGGCAATTGGTGAATAACCCCAAGTAATCACAATATGGTACCAGAGCTGGAAGATTAGTCTTGAGCGCCTGATGACGGGCTTCATCAAGAACACTGAACATATGGGCTGGCAGCGAACAATGGATGCTTGATGGGGGTTGCCAAATCATGCCCCCTACTAGAGCCATCAGCGGAAGATACTGATGGGAAGCGCAGGCGAGGAGATAGTCATGCAGGGAGCAAATGGCATCCTGCAAGCGATGACTATGGGCTTCTTGGAAGCTGAAGATGAATGAGCAGTGAAACCCAGGAGAGGCTGAAAGCTTCATGGACCAACTCCAAAGAACTTAGCCAGCAAAGCGAATAGCATAAGTGGTGGTATCCTGATCTAGGATGTTATCAAGATCAGAGGGATTCAGCGCTAGGGACAAAGCCTCAGTGACTTGGCCTAGAGTTCAGTGTAGGGGAGTTCGAAATGAATACTGTTACTGATGGTGATCTCAGTAGCCAGAACAGCAGGTTTATAATATTGTCCAAGTTGGAAGAGGAAATCAGGAAGCTGGTCTGACCTGGCAAGAAATGAGCGATCAAGAGCAAATGGTATAATCTCCAGAGCATCTATGACAATGGTTGGTGCATCAGCAAAAGGAGCCAAATCCAGGAGAGTTTTGAAATCCAACTCTGGAATTGACGGCAGAGGAAGAATTGGCCAAGAGTTGTTCAAAACAATAAAAAGCCTGGTTTTGGAGGAATTAATTACCATTTCCAGTGATTTGATGGAAGAACTAGCTGCTGGCGCCAGACTAGGCGTATGAGTCCTGGAAGGACCATAGAAGAGGTTCCACCATGCATCCTGACTCATCTGCTGGAAGAGCTGGAGGTTTTGATCAGACAAACTATTAAGAAGCTGCTGGTATCATGACTCAGAATTTGACATATGAGCTGGACAATAGGGGGGATGTTGGACTTATATGGAAGTCGACATTATGCACTCTACAATCCATAAGCTCTAATTTAGGAGAAATTAATCTTAAAATTAATGAGATAAGCTCTCCAAGATAAGAATTAGGAATGACTTGAGCCAAGAGGTTATGAGAGAAATAACAAGGGAATAAGAAAATAAGTATTTTTAATTGTGCCAGGAAACAAAAATTGATGGCAAGAGTCTCCTATCTAGTGTAACGGTCAAGGTGTTGCCTGACCATCACATTGCTCTAATCTTCCCTAGGGCAATGATTGAGGCCAAGGGAGGGGCACAATAGCTATGATTTTTGTAAATGGCAATCTGATGAATCAGATGCCTCAAAATCAAAGCAAATTAAAAAGAGCGAGTCTGATGAGGAAGGAAAGCCTCGAAAATGGCACTCTGGCCAACCAGATACTACTAAATTGATATTACCAAATGTGGCAATGAGGGAGCGGAACCTTGGACACGAATTTTCAGTCAACCAGGTGTGGCCAAGTTCAATATCCCAAAATGTATTGACAAGGATGAAAATCCTTGTAAATGACGCTCTGGCCAACCAGATGCCACCAAAATGAATATTACTAAATGCAGCGATGAGGGAGCAGACCCTCAGACAAGAATTTCTGGCAAATCAGGTGCAGCTGAATCTGAGGTCTCCAAATGTATCAACAAGGATGAAAATCCTTGTAAATGGCGCTCTAGCCAACCAGATGCCGCCAAACAAAAGAGTTCCCAAAAAGGGCTATGAGGATATCCCTTGTAAATGGCGCTCCAGCCAATCAGATGCCACCAAACCCCTGTTATCAATATCAAGGAATATGGGCAAAGAGAAGGGCGCAGCTTTGAGAACAATTCAAAGCCAAATAATAAAATGCAGAAAAGTTTCCATAACCATGATGGTACCTGGTCCTAGTTCTGGAATGGGTCTTGACTAGGAAATTGAGGGTCTAGATCCTCAGGTTATGCCTGTCATTGAGAAGATTCCCACAGACTCCGCAGAGAACAAGACCCACTTTTCTCCCTAAGCTCATTATAAATCTGAGCTGATGAAACTGCTTTCCAGAGTTTCATCTTCTATTATTTTAAAATAAACTTAATAAATTTAAAAATAAATTTTCAAAGTTTGAAATCAGCTTATTGAGGCCTTAAGGGAAACTGCACATGGACCACAACTCGGACTTTAACAAGGCTATTGAGCTTTATATGCTCTTTCTGGGGGTCAAAACCTCATGCTGAGCGCCAGCATAGTCCTGACTGTGGTGCAAACTTTCATAGTAAAAGAGCTTCCCACATAGTCAGATTAGGGACATTTCCACAGCAGGATTATCATGCCTGTGGGCACTTACCTGGGCACTCTTGCCTAACTGCTTTGTGGTAGTGTTCAGAGACCCCATCTATCACATCTAGGACGAGGAGAAAATCAGGAAATCAAGGACTCCAGACCAAGAATCCTGAATATGACAGTGGGTCATATGCCCTGATGGGGGGAAAACTGGATCCCAGGACTAATATCATCACGAGTAAATCAATCAGCTCAGCACAACAGTAGATCGTGGGGACCATTCTCTGAGAAGGTGGTAGCGAGGAGGAAGAGGAAGAGCGCCGCATGCCAAGTGTTGTACCGAGCATCATTGAGTATTGACAAATGTACTCCACTTGAACCAATGAACTATTTGACCGAGTATCTGAAGTGGTGTTATCATTCCCCAGTCCTTTTCTCGCTGGAAATCTTGGCAAGAGGGGGGATGTGTTGGGATCTTTGCCCATATTCCCAGCCTGCTATATTAACAGGGTTTGCTAGGGGATAATTCACTAAGGCGAAGTGAATTAAAAATTGGTTGGTCCAAGTTTTGGAGTAACTACATTTGGGGGATTTTGGGATATTCGCCTAGTCATATCTGTTGAGGATCAATCCTGATGAATACTTTTGACCTCATCAGGCGGAGTTGCTGACAAAATAAAGACATCTGATAGTGATTAACTATCAGGTGTACCAATTGGGATCAGTCAGGTTTCATCACCAACTGATTGGGAATGAATAGCAAGTTGTGAGGCGAGTGATGCCACCTGCCACTAGCAAATTGATTGGCTGGTGCGTGACCTGCCTTAATGGATAATAAGCCCCATTACCTAAGAAGGTTGCTAGCCAAATATGGTTGGTTTGCTTGGATCAAGAGGAAAACATTAGGGGCACATTTTCTGACTCTTTCCGTTTAGGTCTCAAGGATATCCAATGACAGAATTTTAGCCAGGATGGGGAAGACAATTGCTGATGAGACAAGGATGGGTGATTCAATGGCAATGGCTGCCATTTCATTAAAGAGGTGTCAATTGAGGGTTAGACGACCGAATTTCCACTATAAATTACTAGAATTTACCTATAATAAAAAACAGTATTTATTAGAACAGTTATATAGTTCATTTGTTTACATCTGGTATATAAATTAAGTAAACTATCATCAGCTTTCAATTGTGCTATTCTTCTCAAGGATATTATTGCTGTGTGCAATAATTGGAAGACCCTTAGTGAAAAGAGTAAAGATCTGAGTGGGGATATAGAGAAAAAGGAGAAACAATCAGGGATTTCTGCTGACTGTGTGTTGGACTGAAGAGACTGTCACCAGGGAATCTCAGTGAAGATCAGGTTGGACAGAATGAAGGAACAAATACTTAAGATCATGACATCTTACGTACTTAATCAGGAATACTGGCCGAGTGTTGGGCTGAGATATAAAAATTTATACTCAACTATGGATAATAGTCATCATATTATTATCAACCAATAAATCTAATATACTTTACAATGTAGACGAAGTGCACAAGAAAACCAAACCTGCGCAATAAAAAGATACCTATGGTTGTTTACTGATAATAACCCAACAAGTAAATTTTTACATCACCTAAAACTATTTAAGTCTGATATATTCAATCAATGTGGGTGAGTGGGTGAGAATTGATGAATATTATCAATTATTTCACCAAATTGCTCACCCAAAACTAAATAAAAGTCATTATTAGGGTCTAAGTAAATTAAGTAAAGTAGAATATTCAGCTCACCAGCCATGAGGGCAACAACAAAGCTGTTAGTCAAGTAACTCAAGAGTAGTGCTGGCACAGCCTATAGGCTATATCAGTGTGAGCTTATTATCTTATAAGCAATAAATACCGTAGCAAAGCATGGGGATCTGGATGTTAGTTTTATATAATGTTAATTAAAACCTGCATATTTGGTTCAATTAATTTACAAATACTTATGGAAAGTTAAGTGGAAGGTGATAAAGCAAATTTTGAAGACATGTCATGTAAACAATGATTTTATATATAGAGGTATGTTTTGGGTAGAAGTTTTGTGTTTATTTGATTGATTTGATAGTTTATTTTGTTTGGCCAAGTGGTTGCTGGCTTTAGGTCAAATCAATAGGACACAGTATAGTTTTGAGGGGTGATTAGTTTATTGTTTGATTTTAAAAGTGCAGTTAGGTTTAGCTGAATGGTTGGTGGGTTTTATTTGATTCAATTGAGAAATTAGATTTGGCTGAGTGGTTAGACCTTATTTATAATAATATTTAACCGAGGCAATCCAACCAGGGTATGGGCATTACCAAATATGTGTGTAAAATGAAGAAAGATAAAATTGGGCACCCCAGGGTACTCAAGTTACCCCTGTTGACAGCGGGACTGCCAGGTTTGGGGGGTTGGTGCACTACTCCGAGGGGGTTTCCTCCGCTATGGAGCAGGTGTGAAGGAAGGGGTCTGTGTGTAGGAACCAGAGTGGGAACCATGAGACTATGAGCGCTTTTTGTCTTGGTCTCATATATCCATAGAGCCGGGCTTGGAAGTGCTCCAATAAGTGGACGTGGAACCTGTTGATAACCCCATGAATGGTTGGGACTGTGCCCCTGAACGCATCTAAGGCAATGGTGTGGATTGTCCACATTGCAATGGGTATCAATAGGGAACGGAGGGTAGATGGGATTGGTGACTCGTTATGGAGCGCGAGGAGGCTCTTTGATATAGAAAATTCCTGCTCATTTTGGATCTTAAGCAGGCGCGCGACTTCCTTCCAGTATGGCTTTGGATGGGGGCATGTTTCTAGGCGGTGATGTAGGGAGCCCTCCCCTCCATATACTGCGCAGGTTTTGTGGAGGGAGTTGGAGCGGTCCGCCATCCTATAGGTCCTTCTCAGACAGCGCCAGGCGTTGGCTCTTATTCTTGGCTGTAGGAGTGGGTGGTGTGCCATTTTCCACACTGCCTTCTTTGTGGTTAAGTCATAGGGAATGTCCAACACATCTAGGTATTCTATTCTATAAATGGTTGGGGTTGTAGCAAGCATGTCTCTCTGGGGTGGTTTTCTTGATTTCTTAATTTGAAGTGGGGGCTGGGTCATCCCCTTCCCTGCACAGTGCCTGTGTTCTTTATAGTCCATCCCATGTGGCAGATGGTTTGGAGGATGCGTTTGAAGTGAGGGGAGGTTCCATGTAGACCTGTAGCAGTAGGATGTTTAGCAAGGTATGATAGTATTCTGGGTGGGCTATGTGGGTTGGTTAATTTGAGCACCTGTGCGAAGTTAGTCCTCGCTGCCCAATACCAGTGATGTTGTGGGAGGTCTGGGGCAAGGACTTCCTTTATCCAGGTTCCCAGGATGCGGTTGGTGTGGCTCTCAAAATCTATTAGTCCCGTGCCTCTGCTTGAGTGTGGGCTGAATAGTGTTTCCATCCGTATGGGAGGGTGGGAGCTGGGCCATAGCCAGCCCTGGATGAGCGCGCGGATTGAGGTTATGAAGGTAGGTGAGAAGGCGATCCCGTGGGCAGTGTACCATAGTATTGGGAGGATGAGTGAGTTAGCAACTGTTACTCGCCCCTTTAGTCCTGAGGATCTTTTCTTGAGGGAGGCGACGCGGGTGGATATCCGTTGTAGCAAGTTTCTTTCCATTGTCTCATTGGCATATCCCCCTGTTTCCAGCCATATCCCAAGGTGGCGGACAGGAGTGGTGGTGAGAGGTGATGCAAAGGGTAAGATGAGTGGGTTTTTCCTTTGTATGGGGTATGAGGTTCTGGTGTTGTAGCCCAGATGTTAGTGTACTTGCCTAAGAGAATGATTTCTGTTTTCCTTTTGTTGAGTGATGCGTTGCTCACCATGGAGTATTCCTCAAGGGTGCATTCCAGATGTCGGGCATCATTGTTGTTAGCTATACCTGCCACGCAGTCATCCGCGAAGGCCAGTGTCTTGACTGTTGGCTGTCCTTGTGCAGTTATGCCCATGAGGCGTGAGTCAGTTACGCGGAGGAGTGTGCCAAAACTGAAATTATACAGCAGTGGGCTGAGGGGGTCCCCTTGTTTAAGCCCTCTGTGTGGTGTGATCTTGTTAGTTAGTAGGCCAGGGCCACATACAGCCATGGTTGCATATTCTGTGAGGAGCATCGCCCATTTTATGAATCTGGGTTGGAGATTGAAAGCGTGTAGGCATTCCTTTAGGTATGGCCATCTAATGCGGTCATATGCCTTTTCCTGGTCTAAGAAGACTAGGGCTCCAGTAGCTTTGGAATGACATATGTTTGCAACAGAGTGTATGTTGTTCCAGATTGAGCGCCCTGGTATAAACCCAAACTGGTTGGGTGACAGGACGTCAGAGGCAATTGCGCCTAATATGATGCTAAAATTTTAGTTATAAGTTTTGTGTCAGTACAAGATAGTGCGATTGGACGCCAGTTGGCCAGGTCCAATTTGTCACCCTTTTTATATAAGGTTATGACATATGATTCATGGCCCCCAGGTAGGAGGCTTGTTTCAAGTTAGCACTGGTTCATAGACGCCAATAGGAGGGGGGCAATTTGTTGAAAATAATTTTTGTAGAATTTGTAGGGTATCCCATCAGGCCCTGGGCATTTCCTACGTGGTGCACCGCGGATTGTATCCTAAAGCTCCTCCCATGTAATTAGGTTTATAATATTGTAATTTGGCGGTGTGCTTTGTATCCTAGCGTTTTGTATAAATTTTTTTGATTTTTTGTGGGTCTGTTGGCATATTGCAGTACAATTCAGTGTAATAGCGGTGTACTTCCGCCTTGACCTCCTCAGGGTCAGTTGCCACGGTGCTATCAGTCTTGCGGACCTGTGTGCATGTGGGCTGGTTGCCGCGGGAGTGGAATTAGCAGAAGAAATATGTCAGGCAGGTTTCGCCTTCCTTTATGAGCTTACCTTTGCTTGATACTTTGATTCTATGTTGGTGTTTGAAGATGAGGGTGTTTAGTTGGGCAGATATTTCCAAACATTTGCGTCCCCAGTTGGGGCTATAGCCAGATCTTGGGGTATTTAGCTCAATGTGGTCCAGTTCAGCCAAGGTACGCTTGATTGTGGCTATGTCAGCGGTGTACTTACATGAAGCGAGATGTCAGGTTTTGTTGATTAGTTCCTTTTTAAAATTTGCTCATGTTACAATGGGATCCGAGGTGAATGGGGCTGTGAATTCTGGGTTTGTAGCCTCATGTTCTATCCATTTGGATACTTCAGGTAATTTTATGTTTTCTGGGTGAAGCTTTCTCCAAAGTGACACCTGTGTGTGGGTTCAGGTTGGCGATAACTGCACCGTAACAAGTTGGTAGTTAGAGAAATTGACTTTTTTTGTTGTAAATTTGGAAAATCTTGATCATTGGGATTGTGGGACGAGGATGTGATCAATGCAGCTCATTGATATGAGCGCTCCCTCGCGTATGTTGGGCCGTGTCATGTGGGGAAGGAGTGGTGATTTGGGGGAGGGCATCCTGTAGGCCAAGGGATGCCTTCATTGTGTGTAATTCGATGTGCCCCAGTGGGTGTCCCCTGGGGTTAGGCCATCAGTCCGTGTTAGGTTATCCCAGCAGTTAAAGTCGCCCAACAGGATAGTATCTGGTGAGAGGGTGAGAGTTGGAACAGTTTTGAGAAATTGTTTTCTCTCATTTGTGGTGCACAGTGCATAGATGCATGCTATCGAGACTGTTTCATCTTGGCATGTGATTGTTGCTACTAAGATGCGACCATGAAGGTGTGAAGATGAATTTGTAATTTTAAATTTTTTGTTATCTTGGATGATCACCCCACAGTGGGACGTCCATACTGATTGTGATGGTGAGACCCTGGCTGACCAGGATCCTTCTTCCCCTTGTAAACAGTGGGTTTCTTGGATGGCCAAGATGTCTACAAGGGGTTTTTGCAGGTAATCCAGATTTTTGGCTTGGGACGTTTGAGACCTGGCTCCCGCGATGTTTAGCATCCCTATTGGCACTGAGGTGCCCGCGACGCCTCAGGAACAGTTGGGAGGACCCTCTGGCCCTATCCCACCATGGCTCATTTTGGCCATGCTCCACGTCTGTACTCCAACTCTTTCAGTGATATTGTCAGTTCCCTTGATTTGACCCAATTTTTGCATGAAATGCATTTTTGGATCTATGTTATCTTTTCCCGCATGTGTCTCATGATGGTTCAATGTAGGGTGCTGATTGGGTTCTGTAATTTTTGGGTTCAAATTTGGAGAATTGTGCACCACATTTTCGTCCATATTGTGTCTGAATTGTTCCTCAATGTGTGCATGATTGATGTTGCTTGGTGACTCAGTTGAGTTGCTGTGAAAAGTTTCAACTTGGGCATATTGTTCTGATTGGTTGGCTTGGTGTATATCTGAAATGTCCTCCCAAATTTGTCCGGGGTCAATGGATGATTCCGTGTGCACCGCCGCTTCAGCCACTGCCCACTTGTAGGCTTTTTATGCCACTTTGCTATGTTTGTTTGTAACTGGGTCCACAATGGAGTAAAGTCCATCTTCACCCCAGTGGAATGGGTGGTGACCATTGGTCATTCTGGCGAAGTTTTTGTTACTTTCATCCATGGCTTCCTCACAGTAGTCTGCTTCCATTAAGCCCTCCTTCATGGGGCATGCGTGTTCCTTGTGTCCTAATGAACCGCAGTGGTTGCATATAGGCGGTGCGCGTTCCAGTTTAACTCAGAATGCGGATGACTGTCCCCCATCTGAAAGTGAAACTCTGCTGTGCGGGGGATTCTTCTTGATAAGTCATCTTCCACTTCAAGGAACGGGTTGATCACAGCGATAGCTTTGCCTGTGCACAGGGTGGGCATCAGGCAAAAACTTTGTAATTTGAGTTGCATAATTTCTCCATAGGCTACAAGGCCTTTGCAGAGCTCCTCCTCGATTACCTTATGAGGAAGGTTGGTAGGGAGCGAGTCAAATGAAATGAACAAAGTTTTTGCTTTGTTCCATCTGGTGCGCACGGTGAACACTATTTTTTTGCCCTCAGGGAGGGCAATTTTGATGCAGACTTTTGCTGCGGCCTCCGCTTCTTCAGCTGTTTTGAAACCAATATTGATCCAGCTGCAGCCCATGTTGTTGGTGGCGACATATACCGCGTGAGGGAAAAGGGAGGGCTGTGCCTCACATGTTTTCTCCCCAGGGTCGGGGACTCATCCCTAAGAAAGAGTCAGAGTTCATGTTCCACCTTTGAAAGGGGTTGGTTGCACTGGATGTAAATGTACTTATCTTGTTTTATAGTAAACATCATAAACCCAGGCGGTGTCTGAGTTTGTGGTTTCTTGGCGGATTGGGTTCCTGGTCCCCCTCCAGGGAATTTATTGCCCTTGGGTGCACCGTTTAGTGCACCGCTTGATGCAACGCTCGCCCATGTTGTATTAGATTTATTATTATAGTCGCCCATCTCTTGTATGATTATCAAAATTGCTGTTTGAATCAAATCATAGTAACTTAAGTGATTGTTACGGGAAAAAAACAGCTCCTTATTTATAATAATATATAACTTAAATTACTAAATTTGGATATCTAACATTCTATAGACACTATAGCGAAGCACTGGTAATAAATGGCAGTCATATATAAATTACTATATTAAATAATACTAAATATCCTCAGCCTTTAGTCACTGGTATTCAAAATTTTAAGCAGCAGAATTATCATCACTTTCCCTCATATTGGGCTCCACAGCATTCCGCCATCAATATAATTATTCTTGGCATAAGTTGCAGATTAATCTTAAAATGAATATCTGATTGTATCATCCTTGGCATTATTCACCAAAGATTCTAATAACTTAATGTTGAATTAATATTCAACAACTTTTCTTTAAATTACTATCACTTTTACCAATATGATTTTTTCAAACAGCACAATTTGATAATCAATGCCAGGTGAGATTAGTATGAGTAATAAAGCAAAGAGTTGGGTGAACGCGGTAAAGGGCAGTGGACCCAGACCTGCACCACCTAAAGGTACCAAGTGCACAGGTAAAAACAAAAATCTCTGTAAAAAAACCTGAGGTGGCTTGCAGGTTTCATTAATCTTTTAGTAAAATACTGCGGTTATATAGAATTATCCCAAATACAACCACTGTCATTGGTGGAACATGGGATATGAGTTTTCCTTGGGTGTAGAAACACCAACAATGTGGGAAAAGTCCAGCGAAGCCCAACATAAATTTTTCCCGCATGTGGTGTACTTAACTGTTCATACTATCCGCAAAGGTTGGGTAGACCTTGGGTTTGAAATCTCAGAAGAAGAAAATGAAGTAGCAAAGGTCAGAGTGGTACTCAACCTTCCTGACGGACAGCATTTAGTACCAACCAAATGCACACGTTGGATAGAATCCAAAGACATTTTTATAATTTTTACTTACCTTCTGATCACACTGGCGTGCACAGTAGTTTAAAAACATCTCCAAGAAGGCTTGTAAGCCTACAGAGAAACCAAACAATTTGAGATGCAAAGATTATAGCTGATGCCGACCCTTAGCACTGGGAAGGCAATTGCAATTATTTCCCTGAACCAGGAGGTAGTGGAGGATATTACAAAAACCCCACATTGCATCCTTCACCATTGATGGGAAAAATCCAAGCTGTTCCACGCAACAGTGGAAAGCGCACTCCCCCTTTGCAACCACTACCAGGCCTTTGGGCACAAGATTCATGCTTGCCCCTTAAAAAAGAAGGCCTGAGAGAGATGGAATTCTGTGAGGAGGAAATGGGCGAAGACGACTCAAAGTATGCCAAAATTATGGATACTACACAAGCCTTCAACTGGGGAGAACATGGGCAATATAAAATAATTGACCCTATTTCCCCAAAAGAACAAAAAATGTCCAAACAATCTTGCAAGCTGGCCGCGGCCAAGGCAAAGGCCTTGGCAGAATCATCCATATCACCATAACAGATCCAGGAAGACATGGATGAATTTAAATCAATGAACCAATCGAATCCTGTGGAAAACCAAACACCCAATCTGAACATATTGAATTCAGTGGAACCAAATTTGGAAATGAATGCAGCAAAACTGGGGTTCAGCGCACCCTGAAATTGTGGAATATAACCCAATTGGGAAGGAAAATCAACAATGGAATGCGCAAGAAAATAATGCGGCCAATAAAAGCACACAAGTTCACCACAATGATAAATCAAAACCAAGCAAAACCAAGAAAGGAGCGAAAACAGTGGCAATGAAAGGGGAAGAATACACCCCAACTCCTACTCATGATTATGCTCTCCGCAGCAGAGGTGCATTGGAGAGTAATGTGAGCAAGGGAGTAGGGCCAGGGGCCCTGCTAAACGCTCCTAAGGTGCATCGGGCGTCTCAGTAGAGATAGGGATGCTGAACATAGCGGGACTCAAGGCCTTAACGTCCCTGGCCAAGAAGTTGAGTCTCCTACAAAACCCACCTGTGGATATCCTGGTGGTGCAGGAAACCCACTGTCCATAGGGAGAGGAGGAGGCATGGTAAAAATGCTCCTCCCAACAGTATTGTTTTGGTTGCAACACTGTGGGGTGATAGTACGTGCAAACCAAAACTTTAAATTTATCAATAAAGAAATTGTTCCTGGATGGCCGCATACTCACTGTAACCTTCTCATGGCACACCAAAGTGCACACAATAGCCAGTGTGTACACACCAAATGGTGCATCTGAATGAAGAGAATTTCTAACAGCTCTAACACAACTAAAGCTACCAGCAAGTACTTCAATCATGGGAGACATGAACTGCTGGATTAATACAGATACTGACCAATGGCCATACACAACAGAGATACCACACGGGCAAGTGGAACTCCACGTACTAAAGGCCACCCTGGGACTATATGATCTGCTACTAAAATGGCTACCCCTGCTACAAAACATGACACGCCCACATGTACACAACAGTACACTTGTCTCTATGTCACAGATAGACCTGATACTCACACCAATAATTTTCCATCACCAAATTCAATTTTTAAAACCACAAAAATCAAATTTTCTGACCATCGGCTAGTTTCAGTGTCCAACAAACTGGCGGAACCAAGTACCCAAGCACCCAGATGGTGCAGAATATGCCCAGAAGGTTTAGACATCTCGGAATTTTAATCCTGGATGGAGGAAATATCCTCAACCCAGGATTTTCAAACACCTTTCTTCTTGGACCCACTAACCACCTGGGAAAATTAAAAAAATCAACAACCCAACAAATCAAACATACATTGTCTAGAAGACACAGGGCAGCTTCATCCATTATCAAGCACACCTTGGCAGAAATTAACCACCTGGAAAACAATGTCCCATGCACAGGGTACAGCCCGGAATGGGGTCACAAATGGCGGAGGTTTCTGCTCAGCTAAACACTTTGATCTGCAACCACCAACACCAAGTTGGAGTTTAATATAAGGTAAAAAAACATAAAAAATGGAGAAACTTGCTCAAGCTATTTTTCCACTGGTTCCACACCCAGAAAAATATGATAGCTTGCACACAGGTCCATCAACTGGACAAATCCATAGCAGAAACACCTGAAGAAGTTGCAACTGAAGTGCACAGGTTTTATACAAACTTGTATAAATCCAAACTGGTCAAACTAGAAAAATTGAAAAATTCCTTACAAGTGCACATATTGACACCACGGCCCAAAATAACAATATAATCAACTTAATATCACGTGAGGAATTATAAAAAAAGTGGTATGCGGTGCACCAAGAAGAAAATGCCCTAGACCTGATGGATTTCTTATGAATTTTACATAAAAAATTTTACTAACATTTCTAACATTCTTCTAGCCTCAATGAACTTTTCTTTCTTGTTGCAATCACTATTGCAACCTATTCAATTCAAGACTGAATCAATATGATAATCTCACAGAGGAGATTAGTCTGCGCCCATGTCAGGGAGCAGTTGGGCAAGCAAGGTAAGAGGAGCAGGTGGAAGGCCCGCGGCCTCCAACATTTGAAAACGCCCCAGAGAATCCGGCAGAATTGACAAAAATACTAAGAAACCGGTGGTCACTATTTCCCCAGAGATACTCACATGGCAAGCACTATGCAACCAGTACATCAACACGCCACACTCCCAGCCACTTTCATCGGTGGAATTTGGAGTCCGCGTGTTTCTGGACATCCAAAAAACGGCCTTATGGAAAAATTTTGTGAAGATGTACACACAATTTTCCCGACCGTGGTGTACGTTGCACCTCACTCCATGTCATGCGGTTGGCTGGACCTAGGTTTTGAAAGCAAAACGGCAGCAGACGAGGCTGCAGTGGTGCGTGTAGTGGTCAACCTCCCCAAAGGGCAATGGGTCATCGAAACTAAACGCACCAGATGGACAAAATCAAACCAAATTTTTCTCACGTTCAACTTTTTGCCTACTACGGTAAAACGTGCCAATTTGGAACAACACCTGAAAGATGGTCTCGCCGTATATGGAAAAATACAATCTTTCAAAATGCAACACTTCATGCTGATGCCACACCTGTGCACTGGCAAAGCCATCGCAGTTCTGACCCCTAACTGAGGAGATCACGAAGGACCTAACCCAGATCCTACACTCCACTTTTATTGGTATTGCAGGGCATACCACCCACCCATTCCGGGTGACCGTGGACAGCGCGCCCCCCATTTGCACCCACTGTGACGCATTCAGCCATAAGGCACATGCATGCCCCATCAAGGAGGGCGTCACATTCCAAGAGCACCCCTTGGCAGCCATGGCCAGCGGAGAGGCGCACTATGAACCAACCACAAGCACCAAGGAGGCCTTCCCATGGGGAGCACAAGGCTGCTACCTACTGGTAAAGCCTATCTCCCCACAAGAGTGGAAGAAGGCCAAGCAAGCCCATAGGGCCGCAGCCAAGGAAGCGGCCAAAGCCACCACCATTATCCCACACTCACAATGCCAGGAGGACATGGAGACCTTCGTGGCAGAAGCAACTCGGGAATCCATCAACCAATCAGATTGGGAAGCCCATGCTGAGCAGGCCACTCAATCTAAGGATCTGATGGGAGATTCAATCTCACCCAATCATTGCACCCAAGCTCCAAAAGAAACTGACTTGGGACCCATCCCAACTGATAATAAAATTTTGACCCACTCAACAGTGCACCAAACTCACCCGCACCGCAAAAAATTTGTCCGATGTCAGGAAAACAAAAAGCAAAGGCTAAAGCCAATGCGACTCTTTCTGCAAAAATCAACAAAAACTCTGATAGCATTGCTGCTAACACCCATGCTGCTGTGAAGGCCCGCGGGGATCTAGAAGAGGATGGTGGGCCCAGGTGCCCAACCCCTTGCACCTAAGGTGCAATGGGGGAAACCTTCACCATAGGGATGTTGAATATCGCCAGACTCAAGGCCTCCCTGGCCCAGGCTAGGAAAATGAGTTTTTACAACACAATTTACCCGTGGATATCCTGGCCATCCAGGAGTCCCACTGTCCATGAGGTTCTGAGGAAGCTTGGAAAACAATGCTCCTCCCATCCCTATCCTTTTGGTCGATGCACTGCAGGGTGCTAATTCAGAAAAATAATTTTTTCAAATTTTTATCCTCAGAAACATTCCTAAATGGCCGAGTGCTTGTTGTCACCTTCTCGTGGGCCAATGTAGCACATGCAATCGTCAACATCTATGCCCCAAATGGTGCATGCGAGCATCAGGAATTTTTCTCGTTGGTCAAATCCCTCCCACTACCCCCAGACTCCTTTATAGTTGGCAACATGAACTGTTGGCTAAACACACCAACGGACCAGTGGCCTTCTTCACCCCACGCCCCCCAGGGTCATGTAGAACTACACGTTCTAAAGGCCACCCTTAGGTTAATGGATTTGCTGCCATGGCATGCCCCACTGCTCAAAAACATGACATGGCCCCACATCCACAACGGCCAATTAAGGTCCATGACCCGCATCAACATTATTCTAATGCTGGCAAAATTCCAACCCCACATCTCCCACTTCAAGACAACAAAATTAGAATTCTCTAAACATTGACTGGTCTTGCTAACCTACCACCTACCTGTCATAGCTGCTAAGGCCCCACATTGGTACAAATCCGCCCCCCAAGCTCGGGTCACCAGGATTTTCCACGTGGGTAGAAGAGGCAACTATGGCAAAAAAGTTTGTTGTACCGTTTTGCGCGGACCCCATTTCCACATGGGCAACTTTCAAAGATGACACCATCTGCCACTCTCACCATCTCTCCTCCAGACGCTCATGAGCCACATCAGCGGTTATCTCGTGCGCTCTGGCTGAATTGACACACTTAGAGCACAACATCCCAGTTGCAGGATACAGCTCTGCATGGGGACAGAAGAAGGCAGAGGCAGCTGCCCACCTCAATGCACTCGAAAGACAACACAAACATTGGGTTTGTGTTCAGTACAGGGCCACACGCATCACAAAAGGTGACAAGTGCACCGCACATTTCTTTAAAAAAAATTTGCACCATGCCAGAGCGTGGCCTGCACACAGGTGCAAAGATCAGATAATTCCATTGTGGATATACCGGCCAAAGTGGCAATCGAAATGCAACAGTATTACTCTGAGTTGTACTGAACCCACCCAATTCAGCCAGCTGAAGTGGCGGAATTTCTTGATTGAGCCCACATCTGCTCCATTTTCTGATACCCGGAAATAATGAATTTGATTACTCCAAACGAATTATGGACAGCCATTTGCGGTGCACCAAACCAAAAATGCCCAGGCCCAGATGGCATTCCATATGAGTTCTACAAAAAATATTTCAAATATATATCCCCATTGCTGCTCGCCTCACTCAACCAAAGCCTGTTGGAAACGCGCCTCCTACCAGGAGGACATGAGGCCTTCACTGTCACACTCTTCAAGAAAGAGGATAAACTAGACTTAGCCAACTGGCACTCTATATCTCTTACAAACACAGACACCAAAACTTTAACAAAAATCATGGCTAACCATTTAGGGACTGTAGCATCTGCCACCATCTCCCCAGAACAATTCAGTTTCATCCCCAGAAGGTCGATTTGGGATAACGTGCACTCTGTGGCTAATGTATATCAGTCCACAGCCTCTGGGGCGCTTGTATTCTTGAACCAACAAAAGGCCTATGATAGAGTAAACTGGGAATACCTCAGGGCCTGCCTCCATCAATTCCGCCTACCCCTCGCTTCATCAACTGGGTAATGCTGCTCACAGAATCTGCAACAATGGCAGTGCGTGGCCCTGGCTTCCTAACAGAAGTAGTCCACCCTCAAAGGGGCTTGCGACAAGGGGACCCCTCAGCCCACTCTTATACAACTTCAGCCTTGACCCACTACTGCGAAATGTGAATGCCCAACTCACTGGGGTCCACGTGCCAGGCCAAGCCCCAGTCAAGATAATAGCGTTTGCAGATGATTGTGTGGTGGGGGTGTCTAATAATCAAGATGCATGCGCGCTTGAAGCTCTCATCCAGGAGTATTCCTGGGTAAGAAACGCGGCACTGAATGCTTCCAAAATCAAAATCATCCTCCTTGGTCAGTTTCAGAACTGCTGGACCCCAGCTATTAGTTCCCAACCTGGCCCATCTGCTCGCCCACGTCCTCGCCCTACTAATTTAAAACACACCGCCCCACTGGTGCTCCCCTTCGTGCCACATCCTACCATAGGACCAGTACACCATCTGGGCGTGTGGATGGAGGCAGGCGGATATGCGTCAGCAGTAATGGAGTGCCATATTCTGGATAACGTGACAAAGCTAATCGCCTCTCTCAGAGCCCACCCTACTTCCTTACTGGCAGGATTGTTTTAGCCAACTCCATGCTCCTCTCCAAAGTCTGGTTTGGAACCCATGCCATCCCCTTCTACCCAAGCTTCTACAAATCCTTGTATGCCTTGCTGCAAGGATGGCTTTGGTCGGGCCGCCTTCCACCAGTGTGGCTAAAGGTCATGTTTGGCCCTCAACATCATGGTGGCATGGGCCTGCTTGACTTCAAAGCCCATGCTGCCAAGATCCTGGGCACCTGGATCACGGCCGTCACCACTCCTACACTTTCATCCCAACACTGGTCCCGCGCAGCCCGCTCCAACTTCTCCTGAGCCTTGGGCCTCAACAATCCATCGAACCCCCACTCCCTGATGAAATACCTCGCTTCACATACATCGGCCACAGGTCCTCACGGGACTAAAACCCACTACAAACGAATCCTCCTCTCCATGCGGAGCGCAGAGTGGAGAATTCGTATTAGCGGACATACAACCCAAAGAGGCCGCCCCTCTCCTCAGCTCACACAAGAGGTACAGGGGCTACCCATCCATGATGGCGTGATCTCCATTTGACCTCATGTCCTATCCAGGGTGGACTACCTGGACATGATGGACATCCCTTACTCCATTGAGACCCAGAAAAATATCTGTTTTTATGTACACCATCCTCTGTTGCAACCTCAAGTCCGCTCCCATGTGTGGCGCTGCCTGAGGTGGGTGTATCGTACAGCTGAGCGCTCTAACGCTTTACACTCATCCTGTGTCGTGTGTGGCCAGTATGGAACGCTGTTTCACCGCCTGGAGAAGTGCCATACCTCTAAAGTGATATGGCGCGAAGTTCAACGTCTTCTGGGCCAGGATCAAACGCATCCCTTCAGTCTGTCAAGAGATATGTTCGCTCTATCAATGGCCTCCCCCTTCTGCCCTCCCTTTGTGCTTTGGTAGTTGCAATCGCCATGTGGACCATCCACACGATTGTCTTAGATGCCATCGCAGGCTCCACCCCCACCCTCCCAGAAGCGGTACACAGATTCCAGTCCCATTTGGTGAACCACTTTCAAGCGTGGATGTTTGGATACCTCCCACCGCGCCGCCGACAGCTGGTCTCTTCCTGGTTCCCAGTCTGGTTCATCAAATCATACCCCTTCCTCCAAACGTGCTCAATTGTGGCTATGGCCCCTTCACACGTTTCTCTCCCCCTCCCCATAATTGGCGTTCCCGCTGGCAACAAGAGATAGCATCGCTTCTCTGGGGTGCCTCCCCTGGTACTAAGTTTTGTCTCTTCTGAGTCATATTTGGAAGTGTCCGTCCCATGGTCGGCCTTCACCGCAATAAATTTAAAATTCTTCTATCCTCAATGAACAAGTGTATTATGGAAACATGCCTCCTACCTGGAGGCAAAGAATCCTACATTGTCACTTTATTCAAAAAAGGATACAGATTAAACCTTTCTAACTGGTGCCCAATATCCCCAACCAACACAGATACCATTATTTTCACAAAAATCATGGCCAAAAGACTAGAGAAGTTGCAACTGATGCGATATCCCCATCACAATATGGATTTGTCCCAAGAAGATCCATATGGCATAAAATCCACACAGTTGCAAATGTCTTCCAGTACAAAACCTCTGGAGCACTTGTCTTTTTAGACCAACAAAAGTTATATGGCAGGGTGAACTGGACCTATCTTAGAGCCTGCCTTCAAAATTCAAGCTTCCAAATAGATTCATAAACTGGGTGATGTCACAGAGTCTGCTACCATGGCTGTGTGATAATCAGGTTTCTTATGCAACCTATTCATCCCACAGAGAGGAATCAAACAAGGAGACCCCTTAAGCCCTCTACTTTACAATTTTAGCTTGGACCCTCTAATCCGGAATACAAATACACTTCACAAGGGAATAAATGTCAATGTCCGACCACCAGTCAAAATGATGGCCTTCGCTGATGATTGTGTGGTGGGATATCCAACAATCAGGACGCTTGCAGAATTGAGAAGATAATACAAGATACTCAGCCATAAGTAATGCATCACTTAACACTGATAAAATGGTAATTATACTCCTAGGGAAGTATCAGACCCATTGGACGCCATCTAACCAGGGCCAACAAACTAATACAACTTCAAGACTCCTCACCAGACATAGGAGGCGAAAATCAGCAATGACCCCACTTAAACTTCCCTTCACCACCAAGCTTACAGCTGGACCTGTCCGTCACTTGGGGGTATGGTTAGAAGCAGGAGGCTACGCCAACTTCATGATGGAAAATTAACTTCTAGACAAAATAGCAAAACGCATTGCCTCCTTACATGGACAACAAAAAGGTCTAATAGGAAGGGTCACGATAGCCAGCTCTATGATTCTATCAATCATATGGTTCATGGCCATGCAATCACTTTCTCACCGTCCTTCTTCTTTACAATTCACGCCCTAATACAAGGATGGCTCTGGTCCAACCACAACCCCCCCCATATGCCTCAAAACCCTATTGGCTCTAGAAGGAATGGAGGTATGGGGCTTACTAATTACATAGAGCAAGTGACCCATATACTAGGATCATGGATAGCTCAGGTGACTAGCCCAGATCTTCCAAATACACATTGGGCCATAACAGTAAGATATAACTTCGCACAAGAACTCCAATTAAGAAACCCAAATCACACTAAAAACATTAATCAAGTATCTGTCATCCCATCCTACAGCTGCAGGACCACACGGCTTCCTGCACATTTCAAACGAATACTCCTAGCCATGAGAAGAGCGATATTGTGGATCCACATAAGCAGCCAAACCAGTCACCGAGGACGCCCAAGGCTAACTCACAGACAGGAAATCAATGATCAAATAGGCACAGACAATCTAATAAGCAAAAGCCCAAGTATTATAGCCTGGATAGATTACCTGGACCATATGGACATAGCCTACAACCTGGAGACTCAAAGAAGAGTATGGAGATACACACATCACCCTCTACTCCAACCCA
Source organism: Massospora cicadina (assembly GCA_022478985.1). NCBI lineage: Eukaryota > Fungi > Entomophthoromycota > Entomophthoromycetes > Entomophthorales > Entomophthoraceae > Massospora > Massospora cicadina. The sequence continues at coordinate 53,115 of JAKSZP010008408.1, forward strand.
GTATAAGAGCACATGTATGGAGGTGCATCAGGAGAGTATACCATATAGCAAAATGGTCAAATGACACTCACACCTCATGTACAATATGTGGTCAGTATGGAAGCCTAGCCCACCGTTTAGAACAATGCCCAACATCAGTGGCTGTATGGAAAGAGGCCATGCGCCTATTCCGCCAAGAAAGTGAACAACCATCTAGCCTATCAAGGAACATGTTCACTATAAACATGGACTCTCCTATCTACCCATCCCTCAGGGCGTTAATAGTAGCAATAGCACTATGGACGATCCATATGACAGTGCTGGAATTGTTTACAGGGACAGCGCCCACAATCCAAGAAGCCATCCATCGCTTCCACAGACATATATTGGAACATTTCCAAGCATGGCTGTTTGGACACATGACCCCCATAACAGAAGGACAATCAACACATGGTTCCCCATATGGTTCCTAAAAGTTGATCCTTTCCTTCACACATGCTGCATCCAAGAATAAGCCAGCATAACCCCCTTCCCTACCGTCCAAACTTGGTGATTCTGGAGAGAAGAAGAGGAGCCTTGAACCCTCTGGGGTGTATTTAATTTTAAAATTTCATTAGTTTCCCCACTATATCAGAAGTGCTTACCCCCTGGTCAACCTTCTCCAAATAAATAAATAAATAAAGTTTCCACCAATAAACCTTTATCATTTAAACATTCAAGTTTTCCTCAGCTTAAGTTGCCAGTAAAGACTTCTAATTTAATATTAACAAATAACTGATTGTTCTCAGCTCCTAGTCACCAGTAGTCATTACATCAATTCTCTGTCAGAGATTGGCTCTGACAAATCCAGACTTAGCGGAATCATTGAAAGATCTCAACCCAACTGTTGAATTTTTGGCTTTATTCCGATGGCTGGTTCTTCTCTAGTGGTAAGGTAAAGTTTCAGGCATCTATTGTATGAGGACAATAGATCAGACAGAGACTATAAGTTAAGATATATTACTCCTTGGTAGTACTCAAATTGTATACCCTGTCATTTATTTGGACGATGGCATGCCACCCTGATCTTACTGATCCCAAATAATTACCAACTAATACAAAGTAAAGTACTAAATGCAAAAGGTTTATAAGTTAAATTATAAACAAGTCATAGTAGTTGAATGTTTTTTATTAGCATAAACTTGTGGGTTATTTATAGGGTTTGATGTTCACCACATCTTACCCATGACGTCTCATTTTCAATGGCACTTGGCCACGTAACATGTTTTTAAGAACATCTAAAAATACTTTGACTCAGGGCATCATGCTCAGCCTCAGGGTTGGTGTAAACACTGTCATCATTCTCAAGATGGCATTTTGGATGCGTCTGTAAATAGCTGAACCAATTCTCTTTCACATGTATTGGTGCACATATCAAGGTGATTTGTATCACTAATTAGTAATTAATTTGATCAAAAACTTAACTGACATAAAAACTAATTTTGACATAGACCAACAAAGCCCATGTGCCTGAGTCATTAAGTCAAAACTTAATTTAAGTCCAACCTAACCAACAAAGCCCTCGAGCCCATGTCATCATAATCAAATATTATTAAGTGAAATTGCTAGGCCACAAATCCCAAGTTCGGATATACTTAGGATATACCTGATCCATAATTGATATTTGATATGATCCATGATAAGTTTAAGCATGCTAACATTATTATGTCCCTATCAAATATCCAATGATTAGGTTCAGTCAATTACTCAACACTTCCCCCACCTTGACTGGATATAAGTGGCGGGTACCCTTCTTCCTGGGTTACAATGTCTAACTTTTCGCATTCCTCAAAGTACAAATGTTATCTTGATAGCCTTCTTTAAGCTACAAGGCCAGCGTGCCTGGTGCTGAGCTTTCTTGGGTTTGGCACATCTCCGCCAGGGTCTAGATAGTCAGGACTTGTATGAAATCTGCATCTCTCCAATTCCATTACAGGCTTCTCCAGTTTGATTGCACTCTCCTCCCACTACCAAAGAAGGGGTACCTAGTTCTAATGCCAGCGAGGCATCAAATCTATGAAATAAACTCTATGGCTTGCAATTATTATTATTTTTTTCATTATTAAATATTTATATTTATTATATCCAAATTTTTAATTAATTTATTTTTTTATTTTTTTCTTTTTTATATTATTATTCTTTATGATATGGATGAAGGAACTTAGCGTGTACTCAATTCACAACCCAGCTGCCTTGATCCTTAATGGTATATACATCTTCAGACAATTTCTCCAATATAATAAATGGACCCTTCCAAAGTGAGGCTAGCTTGTGCGCGCGGCCTGCGCTATGAGTGTCACAATATACTACTAAATCTCCTTCCTTGAACTTAGTCACCATAGCTCATTTAGCGTCATCATAGCTCTTCTGAATAGTTTTTTGACTAATCGCATTTTGATAAGCTTCAGATTGCAACTTGATTAGGGTCTTTGCTAGTTGCTCAACATAGTTATTTGGGTTAATTGCGTCAGTTGAACTGAGTACTGAATATAATAATGGAGGCAGAGCGGGCTGTCTACCATACAAAAGTTGAAATGGAGAGTGGCCTGTGCTGCTGTGGTGTCTGATATTGTACACAAACATGGTCGCACTAATTGAAGTTGCCCATTGTGAAGGCGCCAAGGCTGCATTTTTGTGTAAAATGCTGACTAAAGTGCCATTCACTCGCTCTACCATACCATTAGTCTCAGGATGGTATGGTGTTGACAACACTCCTTTGATAGACATCAACTCATTTAGCCGTTGTACCATTTGGGCAGTAAAATTCGTGCCATTGTCTGTCAAGATCTTCTGGGGGCATCCGTGCTTATAGATAATATTATCCATAAACTTGGCAGTAGTTAGGGCCCCAACGTCTCAAATTGCTTTCACTTCCACCCATTTTTTTAGATGGTTGATAGCAACAATTATATATTTGTTGCCTAGGCTACTCACAGGCAAAGGGCCAATTACATCAATTGACACGGTATGCCAGGCCCTAGTCAGGTTTGATCAAATGGTATTTCACATCTGACTTCATAGGTTTTGCAATTTGGCATGAATGACATTTATTGAGCATGTCTTAGATATTCAAATTACATGGAATCCCAATAGTAACTGGATTGAATTAATTCTAGCATCTTGGTCATTCCCCCATGTCCAATGGCCTTGTGTGCTTGTGTAATAATCTCCATTTAGTCATAAGGTTTTGGGAAGTTTCAACGTTGTCCATTGGGCTTAAGCTTGTATAGAACTCCATTGTGATATTTGGTGTCAATTAATGCTTTTTTGATCACTTTTTGAACTTCGGGTGGTTCATCTCCATACATTCAGTTAATCATTTTTTCATGAAGCTCATCAGCCAAACTGCTCAGGACAGCTACAATAGGAAGTTGCGATAGTCCATCTGCATTTTGGTGGGCCGCTCCAGCTCTATGAATAATTTTATAATCATATGCTTGTAATTTCAGAGCCCAGCGGGCTAATCGTCCATAAGGTTCCTTGAGATTGTGAAGCCATCATAATGAGCTGTGATCCGTTACTACTTGAACCTTGGTGCCATGAATGTAAACCCAAAATTGTTTACAAGCATAGATGACAGCCAGAAATTCTCTTTCAGTCACTGTATAAGCACGCTTAAGCTTATTAAGCATCCTGCTGCAATAAGCAACCAATGCTCCTCACCATCATCCCCAATATGTGATAGCACACCACCAATTGCAGTCAACAAGGCGTCAGTTTATATGATAAAAGGCTTGCTGAAATCAGGATATTGGAGGATAGGCGCTGAGCTCATTTTTAAAGCCTCAAAGGCTTGTTAGCACTCCTCTGCCCAGCAAAAACGAACTCCTCTTTGTAGTAATGGAATAGAGGCTCAGCAATCTTTGCAAACACTTCCACAAATTTTTAATAGTATCCTACCATGCCTAAGAACACTTGAACATCTCTCATACTCATTAGAGGTTGCATATTATTAATCGCCTCCACCTTTTGAGGTTGAGGCTGCAAGCCCTTGGAATCAATGATGAACCCAAGGTACTCCAATTGTTCTTCAAAGAATTGGCATTTTCTAGGTTTTATCTTCAGTTTGGTCTTCAGCAGACGTTCGAACACTTGATCAAGTTGCTCCAGATGTTCAGAAAATGTTTGCAAAAAGACATTGATGTCATCCAGGTACACCAGAATGCAGGACAATTTAAGGTCCTAAAAATTGTGTCCATTACACGCTGAAAGGTTGCCAGTGCATTACACAGCCCCTGTGGCATGCGTGTCAGTTGAAAAGCCCATGAGCAGCAATCATCGCGCACTTTTCCTGCTCCTCTGGTGGCAGCTCAATTTAACAATATCCTGAGATGAGGTCCATTGTGGTAAAGTACTTCGCCCCTCCCAGACGGTCCAGAGCATCATCAATTCTGGGCAATGGATATGAATCTTTTTGTAATGGCATTGAGGCGTTGATAATCAATCACAACTTGATTGCTGCCATCTTTTTTCTTTACGATTAAAATGGGGATGGCCCATGGGCTTTTTTAATGGCACTATCATTCCACTTTTCAACAATTTGTCTAGCTCTTCACCAACTATTTCGTCACTAGCTCTGGGGCACTGAATTGGCCTCACTATAATAGGCATATGGTCCCTGGTATCAACAAAATTCTGAACTCCTTTTGCACAACCTAAATCTTGGTCATCCGTCAGACATTCTCCTCTTTGATCTAAGAAAAAGAATTTTGGAGTTAATATTCCTGATTCTGCTACTATGATTGGCCCATCACCTGAAAAATATTTAGATAATAATGTGGATATCAACGATATGAGTACCCACAGCAAAAAGACCTTAGTGGATTCTTGGTGGAATACAATTAACTGGAATAATACAATTTATCAAAAAATTGGCTTAAACGGTAATAATTAATAATAGAAAGACTCTGACTCCTCAGTCAAATATGAGAAGTATAATATTGCATGGATTTGAACCTAGCAAGGCAAGAGGATGTTATCCATTGATAATTGGGTGTGAGTTAAATTAAATCATTATCGTCCAAGTCTAACCACCGCCATGGTGAAAAGATTTTACTTGAGGATGATAGGGTAAACATTAGCCAATAATTACTATCCAAGTCTGACTACTGCCAAAATACCCAATCATTACCATCTGAGTCATAACACCACTGAGGTGAAAAGATTTTACTCAATAGTGATTGGATATGATTCATCAAATTGTTACTGCATGGGTCAGTTTTACCTCTAAAAATTTTTATCTTCGATCTGATAGGCCAAAAGCCTATATTCCCTAATTTAGAAGACTGAGCTTTGCATTCTTTTGCCTCAGAAATTGATGGTCTCAAAATTTGAACTAGTATAAATAGGAAAAGCTAGTATCAACAAAAGGACCTTTTTCTGGTTTTGCTTGCCTGTTAATAAAACAAAAAAACCAAAACAAGTATTATTTTATACTTTTAATAAAAAGTAAAAAATCTCATTTCAATATATTATTTGTGGCCTCCTTTTTTAGATCCCACAAATTGGAGCCCAATGCGGGGGCCAAGTTCCCTGAATACTTTGATAAGTATTAAAAAAAAATGGAAAGTGTCTGAAGAAGATGATCGCATGGATAGTCCTACTGCCCTAATATTAGAAGAACAACAATTTGAACCTATATTAATACCTGAGTCTCATCGCATCACTTGGCCAGCCACTGAAGCTGTGAGAGATCTTACTCATGGCATCCTAAATCCTGGCGACATTGCATCTCATGAGCGAGCGTCGTTGGTAGAGGAACGCCACTTGTTTCTCTATGAGACTAGTGTCCTCCCAGAAACCTATGGTCAGCTTGCAAATTTGACCACCTATGTACGCAAGTTCGCTCACCCTGCCTTGGTCCATATGATGCATCTCTTGGCCGGCCATCATGAAGAGCTTCATTGACACTGAGATACCCATGCAGCTCTGAATTTAGCTTATGACAAGTTGGTACAACTGACCTCTGAACATCTTGGAGAAGTTAGATCTGGAGTGGAAGCCAATCAAAACTTCATCATTCAGCTACATGATCAATTTGCTACCATGGACACTGGGATTATAAGGTCTGTTGAGGAGACCATGAAGATCTTTAGGGATGAATTGAATGCCTCCTCTGCTAACACACGCTCAATGTTGGAGGAGTTTGCTAAAGAATTTGAAAAGCAAATTGAGCAACCACATCATGACTTGTCAGCGCCTGACTCCATACTCCAAGAGGAATATGAACAGCGTGTGGCTGTAGTGGAGAAGCAGTTAACTCAAGCCTTCTGCGTATGGATGAGCTTGAACGTCATCTGTCGCTTGAACCATCTAGCACCACCACCACCCTCACAGCCAAGGTTGTTCAGCTAGAAAAGGAGCTAGCTCTCAAAGCCTCGTTGGGAAATACCAAATATTTGGCCCGTCGCCTGACTGAATGTGAAATCGAAGCAACAAGGATGAAAGCTTCTCTGGAAAGCCCTGGGCTGTTGAAGGAAGTATACAGCCAACTAACGCGGGTTGAGCGAAAGTATGAGCAGATCAAGGATGGAGCACAAGGCCCAAGCTCACACCCCATGATGATGAAGGGTGTAAACAAATGAAAGAAGAGCTGAAGAACCGCGTGAAAGCCGTGGAAACTGCTCAATTAAGCCTAAGCTCCATGGTGTCACAACTTTGTTTTCAAGTCTCTGCAATGGAAGACTGAGTGGAAGACTTTGAAACTTATAAATCAGGGATCGAAGCTCAATTAAGACTGTGCGAATCTGGGCCTCTAGAAGCCCTCTCTAAAATGGAAACCCGGCTTGAAGCCATGCAAGATCAGTTTGATCATCTCTCTCAGACTTTCAATCAGTTGAGCTACCATTCTGAAACCCCAACAACAGAAACTCCAGCTATTCATACCCTGACCGAGAGTGAATCTAGTTCATTCAAACCAACATTCAAAGACAAGTTCATCCCCGGCGAGGGTAGCATTGCCTCATTTTTATATGTCTATTAAGCTGCTATGGAAGGGGCGACTGATCGTCAGAAGACCAAGCTCATCCTTTCCTGTTTGGGCCACATGGCACAGGAGGTAATGATCCCTCATATGGATGCTCTTAGCACCTGGTCCAAAGTTAAGGAGGCTCTCATAAACACGTTTGGCTCAAAACAGGATTTTAAGAATGAAAAAGCAAGCCTTTATGTGTATGAGTATCCGGAAAGGAAAGTCAGTGGTCGCCTTTATGGAACGATTCTATTTGGAAGCCCAGATGTTGTTAACCTCAAAGATGTTGACTTTGGATGATTCTGTAGCCGCCTTTTTGACTGGAGTGGCTGCTTACCCATCACTAGCGATGCACATCACCTCCGTAAAACGCTATTTTCATACCATTCAAGACATCAAAGAAGCTATGATAGATGTCGCTGATTTCCACAAGCCTGAAATTTTATGTGGAGCAGTATCTCATCCTCACGTTTTAACCATCGAGGATTCAAAGCTTATGCCTTGAGCCCTAGCTAAGGAAGACAAGAAGGAGCCCCTTCAGATAATAGGCCCTAAAGAGCAAAACCCCAAACCCAAACGTCCTGAACGCCCTCAGTGCAAATACTGCGACAAAGTCGGCCACATGGAGGCTATGTGCTGGAAAAAGAAAGCTAACGCCGAGGAACAAAAACAGGGAAAAGAAATGTCAGCATAGGGAAAGGCACCCCTATTGCTGACAAACCTAATGTGCCTAACTCACTTAATCAACTTATGCCACTACCTCGCATTACAAATACCCCAGGGGACGATTCTGAAGGTAATATGGATGAGGTTGGCTATTACGTTGTAGGGGCACCTGCTGAAGTGGAAGTCCCCAATTGCTTAAATGCTGGAGGAGTAGATGAGGCCACCATACCCGAAGAGACCTATCTCTGCCAAATTTTAGGGGAGCCAATTGTCATCGATACTTCCAGTGATGCAGATGAGGTGCTGTCTCACCTTATTCGCCCTATCCAGCATGGCCATACCATGCAAACTATCCAAAAAAATTACCCTAATACTGCATGTAAATTAACCTCCAATTTCCATCTCAAGGAGGTCCTAGCCCTATCGCCCCCTATTGGAGGGATACTTACAAAGGTCAATGTGGTGATCCAAAAAGTTTGGGTGATGGCCATTCTAGATACTGGCTCCCCAGTGAATTTAATCTCCTCCAAGTTGATGAAAAAGATCAAACTTGCGCCTGACTTGGAGTACAACCAAGTCTATGGAACTGCTGGTCCCAACAACACTCGCGCACTGGGTGCTTACTCATCCCTTCCCATTTGTATTGGAAACTCATTCTATCAGCCCCCACAATGACTTTGGAAGACAATGGTTATGATATGCTTATAGGTACGCAGTTCATGATCAAATATGATGGCATTATCAATATGAAGCAAGGGACCTTTTTGTTGCTCAATTATGAAGTTCCCTTAGTTCTAGTCAATAATGGACCCAGCAAGAAGGAGTCATCCTGCATGTACACCAACCCCACAAAAACTGCAACAAAAAAAGGGCAGGCTGCCAATAAGCTCCGCACCCCCCTTTCTACCTCTCAAGCGGATAATAAGGCTTTACACTACCATAATTGCAACACCCCTACCAACATTCTTGAGGGGGGCAATGTCAGACATTCTCTTCTTCAATCTAAGAAAAAGAATGTTGGAGTTAATGTTCCTGATTCTGCTACTATGATTGGCCCAACACCTGCAAAATTTTTAGATAATAATGTGGATATCAACAATATGAGTACCCACAGCAAAAAGGCTTTAGTGGATTCTCGGTGGAATCTGAACAACTGGAATAATACTACTTATCATAAAAATCAGCTTAAAATGGTAATAATTAATAATAGAAATACTCTGACTCCTTGGTCAAATACAAGGAGTATAATATCGCATGGATTGGAACCTCCACAAGGCAAGAGGATGTTACCCATCAATGATTGGGTGCAAATTAACCAATCATTATTGTCTGAGTCTAACCACCGCTGAGGTGAAAAGATTTTACTCAAGGATGATAAGGTAAACATTAGCCAATCATTACTATCCAAGTTTGACTACCGCCGAAATACCCAATCATTACCATCTGAGTCAGACCACTGCCAAGGTGAAAAGATTTTACTTGATGGTGATTAGATACGATTAACCAAATTGTTACTGCACAGGTCAGTTTTACCTCTAAAAAATTTTCATCTTCGATCTTATAGGCCAAAAGCCTATATTCTTTAATTTAGAAGACTGAGCTTTGCATTCTTTTGCCTCAAAAATTGATGGTCTTGAAATTTGAACTAGTTTAAATAGGAAAAGCTAGTATTGACAAAAGGACCTTTTTCTGGTTTTGCCCTGCCTGTTTAATAAAAAACAAAAAAACCAAAACAAGTATTATTTTATACTTTTAATAAAAAGTAAAAAAAATCTCATTTCAATATATTATTTGTGGCCTCCATTAGTGGATCCCACATCATCTTTTGCAAAAATTTCAGAGTATCGTTCAAAAAACTCTAGTGCTTCATCCTTCTGTTGTTCTGTTAATCTGGTAAAAGATTCTTGAGATATTACAGTATGTGCCCCAAGGGTTTTGGTTGGTAAGCTGAACTCGGATAAGTCACCAAATTTGACAGCTGATATTAACTCATCCTTCATAAACAGATGCACAAAAGTGACTACTTGATATTTCTTGACCTTAATATTTCAGCTGGTCAACTTTGCTAGTAAGACATCAATCTCTCCATGCCCTGGTATAAGTATTCCAGGCGCCACACTAGGTTCCATTTGAGAATGATGCCACAGTGATACAACCTCCCAGTACAGTTCTTCTGGAATATCCAGTGTGGTCCCAGTCCTCATAACCAGTTGATGGCCTGGAGCTATTGTTGCATCCTTATTCACACATAGAGGTATTCCTCAATTTTTGTTTATGGCAGTTGGCATGGGGTGGCTTTGATTCCCCCTGAGGAATATATCCTACTGGTATTATCCCATTGGTATAATATATATTGAAAAAATTTCTACAACAGCTTGTGGGCTTCATATATTTTGTGAGAGTAATAAATTGGAAGTGATTGGCCCAATATTATCAAGATGTTTTCTTTAATATCGCATGAGATCCCATAGGTCCTTAAAAAACTAGTTTCAATTATTATGTCATAATTGGTGTTTGAAAGCACTATAGCGGGTGTGGCTACTACCAAAGCTCCAAATCGCAGTGGCAAAGCGCTGAAAGCTCCTTCACTATTAGTGCTGTTAAGGCCTGCGGTCCCATATTCTTGATGATGGTCAATATCTGGAGCTATTTTCAGTTTCCTAACCAGTTTCGTGGAAACAATGTTTACAGGTGCTCCGCTATCAACTATAGCTACAACTTTAACCTTGTTGACCAGAATATCCACATAAGTGCACTCAGAGTAGTAAGAATCAATAGAGTTTACTAAGTGAATATGAGAAGAATCCAGGGAGTTAAGAGTGTACTTCAG